>LPNX010475401.1:49930-60828 GCA_001517045.1 Pseudotsuga menziesii
AAAGTTGATTCGTGATTGAATCAACAATGATCTTCTTGACCTTGATCAAGTTTTTCTTGTGTAAGGCTTTGAGGCTCATCTCCCTCTCGAACTGGAACCTCTCTACTCATGTAGGTGTCCAATTCATTTTCTTCAGAGAGATCAAATACTTCCATGCTTGGAATTTTTTAACTTCACCAAGCTTATCATCAAGCTGATGTGATAGATCACTTTGAAATGAGAACCTCAAATGCAAATAGCAAAAGATTAGATCTTACCGATTTGAGGTGTCTGTCCTGCTTCCAGAGCTGGCTGATCTAGGGTTTGTCAGAGAAACCCTAATTTTCAAAACTTGGAATCGTTCAGATATGATTGGATAGAAAGATGGATTTCTTCAAATGGAGCTATCCAATGTACTCTTTTTTTGAAAACAGTGGAGGGAACCTCCCGGAACAGGAAGCCCTAGTTTTCCAATTTCTTCTGCAGAAATGTCTATTACTATTTTTGTGATATCTCCGAAATTACTACTCCTCTATGTCTGAAATTTCGCACTGAGGTAACCTCGAATGTCCATGATCCAACACCACAGGTTTCATCAGAATTGGTTTCACCAATTGGGATTTATGATCATTTTCCCAAGGTGACCTGTTACAGGACTGTTCAGAATAGTGAAGTTGTACGGCATGCCACGTGTCCCTGGTTCATCTTCAGGTTCTGAAATTCGAACCACAGAAAGTACATCCCGTGCTTTTTCTAGAACATCTTTAGGAATTCCATTTGGACCTCTGTAGCCCACGCTACATCAATTATCCCCAGGTGTCCTGTTTAGGGATGAATTCTGGAAGAGGCTAGAACCCTAACTTGGAGGGATCATATCTCCCAAAATATATAGAATCTGAGGCTGAATTTTGGATACAGTGTAAATCAGGATTTTATCTTCGACCTATGCAATTTGCAACTCTTGATCCTTCGCCAATCTCAGGATATAGCTAATGTACCAAAACTTAGCAGTTTTAGTATTTAGGGTTTTTCCAGATCGAGGTCAAACTAGGGTTTGACTTTTCCGGAGTTTCACCCAAACAAATTTCTTGATACAGGTCTCTAAACTTCGA
This sequence comes from Pseudotsuga menziesii, assembly GCA_001517045.1. Taxonomy (NCBI): domain Eukaryota; kingdom Viridiplantae; phylum Streptophyta; class Pinopsida; order Pinales; family Pinaceae; genus Pseudotsuga; species Pseudotsuga menziesii. Next base: position 51,022 of record LPNX010475401.1, read on the forward strand.
TTTTGATGAGGAGAACAATCCTATGCTGGGCTCACTCAAAAATTCATCTTCTGTAGAAAGCCCTAATTTTCCGCACCAAAACTGAAAATGCTCGGAATCGAATTCCGCTTCAACAAAAAAATGCGCCCTTCAATGGAGACTCAATCTAGCCTTCTTTTGTTGATCGATTGTGGATAGAGACCCAAAAAATAAGAAGCCCTAGCTTCTATAGCTGCATAATGTCTTCTTTCAGGGTGGCTCTGATACCATGTTAAATTTTCATATGCTTAGCTAAGACATCAGTATTTCATTTCATATTCATAACAAAAGCATATAAACAGGATCACTGAAAGATAAACAAACACAACCATATAGAAGGAACACAAGGATTTATCCTGGGAAAACCCTAAAGGGAAAAACCCAGCAAAAGCTTCCTCAATATAGATGCCCCAAAAATATAAAAGATAAAAGATAAAACCAGCAAGGAGATCAAAGCATGATCCTTCTCCTTCTCCAACTACTTCTCTTCTCCACTAATGCGCTACACAAGTGAGAGTGTGTGTGTTCAAATGAGGAGAGCTACACCTCTATTTATATTCATCCGTTCACTTCAATTAACTCATCCGACATGTAGGCTCGAGTTAATCATGTAGGCTCGAGTTACACATGTAGGCTCAAGTAACCACACTGTGGTGCTAATGACCCACTTTTACAATTAGAGGGGACAACCTCATGACTCTTATTAGTTCTTCCGATTAGAAGCATCGGCGTATAAGATAATACAAGTGGTTCTCCCGATAGGACCATCGGGGACCACAAAAGATACATATAGAATATTCTTCGAAGTTACAATATTTCAACATATATATACCCTCTGTGCATCTATTTATGTATAACATACATGTTACTTTACTTGATATATTTTAAAATACATTCTTCGTGCTTTTGTGAATAACTCATCATATATAATCCTTTAGAAAAAAAAATATTATTGACAGTCATTTTCCAAGAGAAAAAATTTAAGCCTCTTGTTGAAAGTTCTATGGAGGTCTCCTTGGCACTTGATGCCAAAAGTGGATCACACAAACCCACTATTTAACCATGCAATCATCCTATCCACAACTTACTTCAACTTAGGATAACATATAAGGGTTTTAGGTCGTAAAGGGAATCATTATTCCTCTTCAAGTTCCCAAGGCTTCAATCGTCATTTCAACTTACCCCCTAGTGGATTAGTCCCCCAATCATTTCTTAGTCGCGTCAAGTTCCCAGTCTCCTAATGCTATCAAACCCATCCATAATTTTTTTTATAAGGTTAGGACAGATACTTACAATGCTTTTTCACTTACACTTCATGTTTTCGGGTCAAGGTAGAATGGAGATGTTACATGCTTTCCCCTTTAGAGTTAACACCGTCCTCGGTGTTACCTGTTCTCCAAGCCTTGTCCTCACTTCTTCTTCGGGTCCTTCTTACTTGCTTTCGCATTTATTATGATCATAAGCCAGGTTTTTTTATTCCTTAGCATGTTCTCTGCAAGACATCATAAGGCCTACCCAGAACATCGTCTTAACCATACACACTTCTAAGGTCAACAAAAGAATGCATATACAAAAAAAATGTTTTATTTAGGCCACCAACCTGAAACATAACATACATATGCATGTATGCTAATATGAAGATCGACTGCAATGCATAACCCAAAATCAAACACTATTTAATTTTTGTCATTCCCAATGGTTCCAATGCTCTTATTTATTTTACTCACCAATAGATCAATATGTTACCTCATAGGAATGGATTTACTTACAGTTGTTCGGGTACACAGGGTGCCCCCAAAAGACCGAACACCTAGAGCAACCACTTCACACAAAAAGATCACAGATCAATACATCGATGTTTGTCACATGGTTAAAACCCTCGAGAGGAAAACAGTCCATGGCCCCAGCCAAATAGCTACTTGGAGCAATTTATTATGCAAAAGAAAGAAAGTTACATGAGCTTCTCATAATCGATCAACTAGCCAAGGACCCTCCATGCTCTTTAAATAAAGATCATGGACCAATCAGGTGTTAAGCCATGGATAAATGGTAGGTATGATCTAAGAAAAGTTGAACCGTCAAATCACTTTATGTCTAGAGCATATCGTGACCGTCGGATCACTTTATGTCTAGAGCATATCGTAACCGTCGGATTAGAAAATTTACAAATGCATACTAATGCATACTAAAGAAACACACTTTACCTAATGGATATATCACACAAGTTGATCTTAACTAACTCCTAGGTGTCTAAATATCCTAACATCCCCCCTTAAGAACAACTTAGGATAGGATTGAATGATTTACAAAAGTGACACTATTAAGAGAAGGAAGGAGACATTAGAGCATATCCCCCCTTAAGGACACATTCCTGAACTCCTAACATAGACCGAAGTTTAAAAAACTTCACTTCTGTAAGAGACTTGGTGAAGATGTCTGCAACTTGATCATCTGTAGGGCAATAGAGCACTTCAATAACAGGATCATGAACAAGATTTCTGATGAAGTGCATGTGTAGCTCAATGTGTTTGCTGTGCTGATGTAGAACTGGATCTTTGGCAAGCTTGATGGCACTTTGATTGTTGCACCAAATTGGAGTAGGTTGTTGCTGCTCGAATCCAAACTCTGAAAGGATCTATCGAAGCCATAAAGCTTCCTGACTGGCATTAACTGCGGCTCGATATTCTACTTGTGCTGAAGAAAGAGCAAGAGCTTGTTGTTTCTTACAAGCCCAAGTGACAAGTCCAAATCCCAGACTGAAAACATAACCTACAGTAGACTTTCGATCATCAGGATCGCGGACCCAATCTGAATCAGTGAAACCAACCAATAAAGGTTTCCCCCTGTACTGTAATGAATCCCAAACTGAATTGTACCTCGAATATATCGAAGTATTATTTTTGTTGCTTTCCAGTGACTTTCATGAGTTGTTTGCATATAACGGGCAACACAACCAATGGCATAGGAAAGTTCAAGACGTGAATGAGTCAAGTATAAGAGACTACCAACAACCTGATGATACAAGGTGGCATCTACTTAAAGGAAAGTACAAGTGGCAGAAAGTTTGACTCCAGATTGGAAGGGAGAAGGGGCTGGTTTACAATCTTCCATGTGGAAGCGACGAAGAAGGTCGCAATCATACTTAGACTAAGAAAGAAAGATTCTTTCTTTTGTTTGCAAGACTTGGAGACAAAGAAAATAATGCAAATGTCCTAAGTCTGGCATTTCAAAATTTTGCTTAATACTAGATTTCACATGGGTTATAAGTTTAGGGTCACTACCAGTAAGGATAAGATCATCAACATAAAGAACAAGTATGGGGTCAGAATGGCATCTAGAAAAACCATTGTCAAGAAGAAAGCTATCCATTTTGGCATTCCAAGCTCTAGGAGCTTGCTTAAGGCCATATAAGGATTTCTTAAGGAGACAGACAAGGCTAGAGTTATCCTGAACATATCCAGGAGGTTGTTCCATGTAAATTTCCTCATGTAAATCACCATGTAAAAATGAAGACTGGACATCCATTTGATGGACTTCCCAGTTATGTAAGGCTGCAAGGGAAAGAACAAGGCGGATGGAATTCATTTTTGCGACAGAAGCAAAGGTTTCATTGTATTCAATCCCTTCAACTTGGGAAAAACCTTTGGCAACTAACATTGCCTTAAGTCTTTCAACACTTCCATCTGATGCATACTTAGTTCTATAGACCCATTTACATCTGACAAGTTTTCTTCCTTTTGGAAGAGGAACAACATCCCAAGTATCATTCGCCATTCAGGAACGATATTCTTCATCCATAGCTGCATCCCAATCTGGATTTCATGAAGCTTCTGCAAAAGTTTCTCGATCATGATTCTCGAAAACTTGAGCCAAAAAAGCAGAGGCTCGCTGAAACTGAGAACGTGTTCGACGTTGATCTCTAAGATCACCGTCAATATCACCAGTTGTTTCACATGTTGAACGGACCCATCGAGAAAGCATCGGTGCTGGTGCAACTGGAGGAACATGAGCAGGCGGAGGTGGATTTTCATCCTCACTGTCATCATCAGAAATTGGAGTTGGAAACCTGTCAAGGAAGTTGGAAGAAGAAGAAGAATGCACAATCGTCAAATCAGGCTCACAGGCCAAAGATGGCACACTCGCCAAGCTAGGCTCATAGGTCAAGAGATTTTCATCAAATTTAACATCTCTTCTAATGATTATATCATGAGAATGTGGCTAAAGAAGTCTATAACCTTTTACATCTTCTGAATATCCAACAAATATGCACTTTTCACTTTTAGGTTGCAATGCTTTCCGTTTTTTATCTAGAATGTGAGCCCATGCTTCACAACCAAACACACGAAAATGACTTACATCTGGTTTAATTTTACTCCATGCTTCTTTCGGTGTTATACCTTGTAAAACTTTAGTGGGTGTGAGATTAACTATGTAATTTGCACAATTTATGGCCTCAGCCCAATATTGAAGACTTAGTCCCTTAGATTAGATCATACAATTATCCATTTCTTTTAAAGTATGGTTCTTCCATTCAGCTACACCATTTTGTTGTGGTGTATATGGAACAGTGTGTTGTTGTTAGATTCCTTGTTCAGTGCAGAAAGTAGTGAACTTGTTGTTAACATGTTCTCCCCCATTATCAGATCTTAACTTAATAATTTGATGACCAGATTGTTTTTCAACAAGGGCCTTGTAGGCCAAGAACATGTTAAATACTTCGCTCTTAAGTTTTAGGAAGTAAACCCAAGTGCGTCTGGAGTAGTCATCAATGAAAGTTAAGAAATATTTGAAACCAGAAAATGATGCAGATAGAAGAGGGCCACACAAGTCACTATGCACAAGCTCCAAGGGAACCGAGGCGTGCCAAGAGGCACGTTTGTCAAAACTGTCCCGATGATGTTTTCCGAGTACACAACTGAAACAAACACCATCCTTGCAAGATACCATCAGAAGACCAGTCACCATATTGTCTTTACATAGTTTTTGCAATGAGCGATAATTTAAGTGACCAAATCACTCATGCCAAAGTCTACTCAAGTTATCACTATGAGCAACAAAAGATGAAGGAAAAGGTGATGACCCAAAGTTGTTAAATTTGTACAACCTGGTAATATCATCAACAGTTTCAGTAGCAAAGACATTTTGAAGATTTTTAAAATCCTTGATTACAACTTGGTGAGGTGTAAATGTCACAGTTTTACCTTCACTTGAATGAGTAATTTGATAGACTGATAACAAATTGCAGGCAATTTTTGGAACACATAGTACATCACTGAAATGACCATTTTCTACTGGAACTCTTCCAAAACCTACAACACTTAGAGATCTATCATCACCAACAAATATTTGTTTGGTGTTACATTCATGGATAGTAGAAAAGATGGATTGATCCTTAGCCATATGCTAAGATGCTCCAGAATCAATGAGCCATTCAATTGAAGTAAAAGAAGAAGATGCAGTATAAGAGTAACGAGAAGCACAAAGTGCATGTCCATGAGAGGTAGATTCTGAAGACGAATCTAGGCTGATGTCATGCTTCTTCATTGTTGCTTCCAAGGCTGCCATCTTCTTGAAACACTTAGATTAATCATGATTATCTTTTCCACAAAAATTGCAATGACACTCAGTCTTCTTTCCTTTTGGCTTGGATCCTTTGTCATTTTTTAAAGAAGGAGCTAACTAAGAGGGTTTGGGACCCTTATTCTTTGGCTTATTATTGCGAAAATTTTGTTTCTTGGGAGGCTTGTACTTTTCTTTCTGTTGGGACAATAAGGCTTTCCCAGATGTATCCGCATTGTTAATTATTCCAAGATGAATGAGCTTATATTGCTCTCTAATTAAGGAATCACAAAAGGATTCAAGACTAGGCTCTTGATAGCTAGCTGCAGTCAAGGATTCTTTCATGGAGTAGAATGTAGATACAAAAATAGAATATGCAGGTCCAAGTTTGGAAAGAAGATGATAAATACATTGTTTGTCTTCTTTCTTAATCTTGCATTCTGCACATAAGACTCTACGAATTTTATACTTAAATAAATAGTCTTGAATGCATGAAAAATCATTTGGATTCAAGGAAATCAACTCATTCTCAAGTTGATGACCCCGAATTTCATTATGTTTACCAAACACAGATTCCAACTTTTCCCAAGCTTTATTAGGTTCATCAATTCTAGATATGTGGAATCGCAAATCAGTACAAATTGACATCCCAATCAATCCACGAGCTTCATCACATCTATTTTTCCATTTAATTTTCTTATCATCATCAGTGGGTTCTGTTTCTTTCCCTAAGGTTATCCTGAAAACTCCCCTACTTCGCAGAACATCCTCCAGACGAGATTTCCATGAGAAATAATTAGAACTTGTAAGTATAATATCACAAGGGGCGGCCATACTGTAAAATAATGATTGAAAGAACAAAAACTAATTGTTTGGATACAAAAAGCTCGAAAAAATATGCGGTTTTAAAAAAAATGGCACTGAAAACTGATTCTGGATGATGAAGTTATGCTTGATCAAAGAAAATGTTGAAGATGTCCCCAATAGTGACAAGGCAGATATTAACTTGACCAACTAAAAAAGAGAACCCCCCTCTTCCCAAGATCAACCTTTGACAATTACTTTACAATAAAGTTGCTCTTAAGTGAATCACTTTTGTAGAATAAGTGATGTTCATTTTTACAATAATGTTACTTTAAATAGTGCGGCAATAAATTAAAAGACTTAAGTGACTCACTTTTTATTTTATTTTATTTAAGTGAGATGCACTTTTACAATAAAGTAACTTGAAAATAAAAATTGCATGCACTAAAAAGTAGCTTAATAAGGCTTGAACTCAAGACCTATTAAGGAATAAAACAACTTTGAACCAAGTGAGCTAAGTTTAAAAGGTACGTAAAAGAATAGAAAGAGGAAGGAGGCTTTTTTTTTCTTACTCTTCTCTCTCGTTTTCCGTGCTTGCCTTTTTTTTTTTGCAAATCACAAAAAAATGAAAAACAAGAACAAAGAAAAAATTTCCACACAATGGGGTTAGATCTTGGTTAGCTTACCCGGAAAGTCTATATTTTCGCGTTTTATCGTTGTTTTTTATTTGCCGTGATCGCACAAGGTGCACGACAAAGAGCATACATAGCCGAAAAGACAAGAAAAAAACTCTCTTTCTGTTTCTGATTCGTCACGATCGCACAAGGTGCATGGCAAAGAGCATACGCAGCCAGGGAAGGCAACAGTCCGAAACTAAAACAATAAAGATATAATAATAAAATTGAAAAAATATGAGAGATTTAAAAAAAAATTAAACAAATCCGTTACTGTAACATTATACCTTCAGATTTGCCGAGATGGGTATTTCTGGACCAAAAGGAAACGGTTTTCGGGGAAACAAAAACTATTTCCCAATGGAAATGGCGCTCTAGACGCAATGGAACAGCTCCCACAGGCCACAAATGCACAGAAACTCCAGAACCAAAACCCTTTCAAAGTTTCGGCCACACCAATTCCAGATCTTGATCAAAACTGAAAGCGGCACTTCATAAACGCTCTGATACCATGTTCGAGTACACAGGGTACTCCCAAAATACCGAACACCTAGAGCAACCACTTCACACAAAAATATCACAGATCAATACACCGATGTTTGTCACGTGGTTAAAACCCTCGAGAGGGAAATAGTCCACGGCCCCAGCCAAATAGCTACTTGGAGCAATTTATTATGCAAAAGAAAGAAAGTTACATGAGCTTCTCATAATCGATCAACTAGCCAAGGACCCTCCATGCTCTTTAAATAGAGATCATTGACCAATCGAATGTTAAGCCACAGATCAATGGTAGGTATGATCTAAGAGAAGTTGAACCGTCGGATCACTTTATGTCTAGAGCATATCGTGACCGTCGGATTAGAATATTTACAAATGCATACTAATTAATACTAAAGAAACACACTTTACCTAACTGATATATTACACAAATTGATCTTAACTAACTCCTAAGTGTCTAAATATCCTAACAACAGCGCATCTACCTTTCCTAGTACCTTACAAGCGACTTTCTAGCCTCTTCTCGTGTCCTCTAACCAAGCAAGCACTCCAAGTGCCAACAGTACTCCGAGTACTGATCCAAGCTACCCGTCACAAGGAGGATACCCTTCTTCGGGCGCATCTCCTACCTATGTTATTCAGGGCGCTTCGTCAATCTGAGGCACTTCCTTTCTCGCACACCATAATACCTAGAGTTTATTCTCTTCATAGAGCCCCCACTCTCGTGACAGTCGTCTTACGCAGTGTGAATGTGTGCGAAAAGAGTCCTAACCAAAATGTCTTATACCCGAGCGTCCCTAGCATGCATATTGGTTCCTCGTCGGCTGAGGGAAAATATGTACCTCTTGTACACTTTCTTTATCACCACATTCTCGTGGGTAACAACCTTATGCGCATCAGATCTCTCTCATACCTTTTTAACTTATTACAATCATGGATCCCTGGTTCTCTTCATGGCCATAGTTCTCATGCCTGCACAAATCCATAGATGGTTAGTTTATCACATCATTGATTCCAATAACATCAACATTTCAAAGTAAACTACTTACCATCATTTTGAATCTCAGCTACCTAAGTCACGTCTTACAACATTTCTTGTTCATCAGAAATAAGAGCCTTTACACTAATGCAGTCTTTCTATACAACTAGAAACATTATTGATTTTATGCACAACATATTTTACTATCCATTTAGCTACATTGTAGTCCAAGTTCATAAGCAGTCTAATTTCATTCACTCATAACAACATTCAAAAATTAATATCGACTCTTTATAAAGTAGATAACATTCCCTTTATAATAATATACGAGATAACATCTTATTTTTGAAACCAATGACATTTGCTTCTCTGATCATTCTTTGTTATACATAACCACAACTAATAGTTTCTAGGTCCATTAATTTATGGACTATGATGATAGCAAGACTAGTTTTAACAACAACAAAACATAATTCTCCCTTAGGGTATATCTATATAAGACCCAAAGTCGTACCTATAGGAGGAATATCAGAGGTCTTGTCCAAACTAATTCCTCTAGTCTTGAGAATCGTCAGTTCTTCCCACATAAGATCTAATATGCCCAATCAAAACAATTTTCTTTTAGTTATAGTTAGTCATACAATCTCAACAACAATTATGGCGTTGTCGACTTATTGCGCATATATGCAATTCTAGTGTGGTCTTTTTGTCATAACCATTCGATTGCCATGTACCAGTGTAATCCTGCGATTGAATGCAATTATTTTTTCCTAGTTTACAAGAAATTCGAAATGTGCAGGTGTTTCACATTTAATACAATGTTAGTGTTTGTACATTTGTACCTTTAACCCTACTATCTTTTATTTGATACCATTTATATTTTGCAACATATGTTCTCTAACATAGTTACTCTTTTAGCATCACTTATCTTCATGCTTTTATATATATATATATATGCAAGATAACTTTAGCTAATATTTCAAGAGTTTAGGGTAATGTAGTCACTTCTTTCTTAAATGATCAAGTTCCATTTAATAGCTACCTTGTTACCTCCAAGAAAATTCTACTACTTTTCTCTCTAAGAAAGATATGTATACGGTAGGTTTTGTAGGTTATATATATATGTACAATTATATATTTTCCCTAACAAAATGGAACCTTCAAATAGCCTTGAAATTATTAATTCTTGCACATGATCTAGGAACTAGGAATCAAAATCATCAAAGAATTATTAACAAATACTCATGAATTGGAAATAACTGGAATACCAAATAG
>LPNX010475401.1:60863-109884 GCA_001517045.1 Pseudotsuga menziesii
CAACAGAAATATACTCACATGAGCCACTTACATTTATCTATTACCAATAGTGAACATTAAAATAGGCCTAGAAGACTTATAATCAATATTCAGTTCTCATCGGATCTTTAGCAGTCCTACATTTTATTGATAGTGGCGTAACCCTTTCAATGCTTGTCCTTAACGGCAACATTAACCATCTTTTACAGTGTAACCTATTTCAATTGTCACCATGGAAGTTCTAAAAATCCTTTCCAAAGTATGTGATGTCATGAGTGGCTAGTTCAAACTATGAATCTAGGTTCTAAAGTCTACTTCTTTCAGCAATTCAAAGTTCCACATTACTATTCATAATAGAAAACTACCCTAATACTTTATCGTCCAAGAGTTCGTCTATGAAAACTTCTTTACCTCAATAAAACTTTATTTGTGCAGCTCAATAAAGATGAAACAATTGTCTTAGCAATTCGTAAAACATCTTTGGAAGTAATAAAAGAACTAGCATGATACTCATGTACTTATCTGATTGTGCTCGATATTGATGGGGCGAGAGTAACGGATCGTTGCGTTTGAAATTTCCTTTTCCAAAGCTGTACCGACCCTATTTGCACAACATGTAGTTGTCGTAACACGAAGGAGAGAGCCGTCCCTGATGTTTATCTTGTTCTTACTTGGTATCTCAACAATTCATTTGTTAGTACTCTATGTTCAGCCCATATAGGTCCAAGCGTTGAAACATGGGCTCTGATGCCATTTGTAACATACCTCAAATAACTCAATGTAATTTTGTGAGAAAAATGGAGAAAAAAAACTTTCTTGCTTGTTCTTTAATCTTCGTAGCTAGTTTCCTTGGATAGAAGGCAAGTTTTGTTGTTTAATAGATTTCATCACAACATCCCACAGTGTTAATGTACTGAGCAAAAATAACCTTCAAATCTTTAAACATAAAAATCACATGAATATGCCAGCAAAAGAGAGAGACACCGGTATACATGGTTCACCCCAACCTTGGGGTTACGTCCATCAAACATTGTAAATATTGTATTAACTCTCCCCACCAAGAGGTACAGATTTGGATTATCTGCTGCAGTTCATTTTTCTTCCCTCCAATATTTCCAGGAGGAAGTAAACAATTACAAATCCTATAAACCTACGATGCTCTCGAGGCTCAACGCAATGAGATAGAGTTAATGAATTAAAACATCACCGAGTCGATCCTAACCAAACGAGAACTCATGGCTCGGCTCTGCACAAGAGTTATATCATCATGGATATACATACATTAGATTATAGCAATTATCAAAACTCATACATTAGATCCTACGATTTCCACACGGCTCTATAGAAATTTTGACATGCAAAGAAGGAAATGAAGCCATACATTGCAACTTACCGCAAGAGATAACTATCCTCCCTTATGACATTGTAAATGGATAAATTGTTAGATCATCAAACAAATTGCAAATATCAAACGATCTGGCTTACCAAACCAATCATGATCATATAAATAGATATGCCATCAACACAATGCCAATTGCAGTCAATCCTTGCATTCACTGCATTTCCGGTGTGGAATCAAAGTTCAACAAAAGAACAAAATCTCAAATCACAAATCACAATCGCAGAGTTGACGAAACAAAAAGTAGCTTGACCCTTCAACATTGTAGCTAGGCTTTCTAAAAATTACTTCATATAAATTTCTCTTTAAGCAAAGGAATTAAAACCCAACCTTGGCATTCTAGGGCTGATCTATGTACAAAAAAAGATTACTCTTGAACAGACCCTGTGTCTCTTTAAAATATTTAGATAAGAGCTACAACTCTTGTAATTAATAGGCATTAAAGCCTAACCTTGACATACTAAGGTAATCTAAATACAACAAAATATTACTCGTAACAGAAGATTACTCTTGAATATTAACTAGAAGCATCGATCAAGGAATTTGATTCATCATTTAAACCTCTTAATCAAAACTAAACTATATGTAGAATAGACCAAAATTCAAGTTGGCAGAAGCAAATCCTGTAAAAACAAAGACTGCCCTTCTAATGGGCATCCACGAGATGAGACAAAATAGTATACAAGCTTCTCTGTCTTCGCTTGACCAAGATAAAAATGGAATCACCGCACTATAGAAAGGTCGTTCTCTTCATTCCTACAAAACAGATTTGAAAACGAAGCCACCGTACTCCAATCTCTTGAGAGAAAATCCGCCTTCTTTATTTTGTACAGAGTAACCAAAAAAACTCTACTGTTCTTTTTCCTTTTCGATCCTCATCACCTTTTTCCTTTAAAGGAATATGTAACCACCTTTGAAGTGTTGTAGAAGACCCTAACCGCCTCTTCTTGAAACGACATCTTTTCTTTTAACCAATTGTTTTCGTAATACAAAATGCAGGTATGCAGACACAACACACACACATTCCGAATATAAAATCGCAATTAAAATCCTTATCGATTTCAGATATGGATTACGGCAACATAAATACGCATATCCTTCCAGATTTTGGAATTGCAGGCATACACACTAATCCAAAAATTTGATGAAGACGCAACTATGAGGGGACTACTACAGATCTTCAGGATAACCACATGCATAAACAAACACCTCAGAAATATTTAAGGAAGACATTAGCAAGGAATACTTATTCCAGCCTTTGGAAAACGTAGGCAAATCAAAACGCGTGGAAATGTTTAAGCCTGCGGTCTGAATGGAAACTTACTTCAGTTCATTTCTTAACCTCGACCGAAGGTCTGTTTGTTGAGTGGAAGTGAGACTTCTTTCCATTTCATTAAATCTGGGTCTATGTAGATCCGATTATCTATTAGCACTGGCAGAGCGAGAGATTACGCTTTACCAAACCTTTTCCTTTATAAAAATCAAAATTTAATGCAATGGATAGAGACCCAAAACTTATCCCAAGGAAAAAAAATTGTTTCCTATCCTGTGCAACAATAAGGGGGAGAGGTCATTCCCTTGACTCCATCGCCAAAACCAAAGACTTGCAGATCCGATGGATTTTCTAGCGTAGGGATTGGTTGGTTTGTTTATACCGTATTGGATTGTGTTTTTAGAAACTATTTAATCATAAAATAAGCACCTGGTCTCAAAAACAAAGTGTCGTGTTCCAATCCAATACACAAGGATCGATAAGAAAATATACTACGGATCTGGAGGTTTAGCGATCCAACTCAAATCCATAAGGATCTAGTTTTTACCATCGGCGTATCGCTTCTCCACCCATAAGTTGATTCATTCAAGCATTAAGGAACTGGTCTTCAATACAAGATATCGGGTCCCAACCCAATACACGGTGATAGTTAAAAGTACTACTGAACTATATCTTTAGCGTTTCCATACCCGAAACAGTATGGATCTAGTTTAATAGCAGAGGATCACTCCCCAAATCCAATATGGAGAGATAGTTAAAATATTGTGGATCCGACTTTTAAATCAAACGTATAGTAAATCCAAACCTAACACAATAGGGATATGATTCTTAACCTTAAAAACACAGAAATCTCATACGATACACAGAGGATCAAGACATGAAGCAAGCGATTCCAACTGGAATGGACCTGGGTTCTTAAAACAACAGTGTGGTGATTTCCAATCCAACACAGAGTTAGTTCAAAGTATTCATGTAAAAATCGCATTCCAGGTTGGATCATACCTTTTGCACCAAAAAAACATAAGCAGAATCAAGCAGCGAACATGATCTCAGAAGCATACCCTTTCCTTTCCATAAAAGGGTTCCTTCTATTCGCGAGCCTTCCTTTGCATTTTCCCCTCGCTGATTTTTCTTCCCCTCCTAATCGCTTATGCAGCCTCTATATAATCACCAGGAGCTTATGCAGCCTCTATATAATCACCAGGAATACATGATAAGGATGCATTCAAAACAAGCGTGCTGATCAGCGCGCCATTTCATCCTCCTTTTCCTCACCGGTGAACCCGTGTCAAACCTATTACCCGCGACTGCACCAAGTCTGCCTTTTATTATGGGAGGCGGATTGCTTCTTCTCCGAGGAGAACGTATGAGCCCACCAATAAAATTATTTTTCTAGAGTTTTTCATTCTTATTCTAATATAATCATTTACTTGTTAAAAGTTTGAGGGAAAAAAAACCTACGTGAATGCAATAGTACAATCTTTTGGGCAATGCGATTCAATCAACGAAAATTCATTTTTCCCAAATTGAGTAAATTTATTAGCCGTAGGTAATTCCTTCCAAATCTCAGTTTGTATAAATGATCCTTAATATATATATATATACCTTTAATATATATATCTATTCACCCTTAAGGTAGGTATTTCATTTCAATTCCTTTTCCTCATTAGTTGACATCAGGAATCCTCTATACATATATAATTAACCTTCTTCATTCTTCTTCTTGTCTAAACCTTGTCTTTTTGCAAAATCTTGATCTTCTTTAAACTCTATTTGAATAGGAATATTGGGACCTGTTTGAGGGCCATCATTGAAAAATATTGAAGAACCTAGGTCAATATCAATAGCATAAATAGGATGGTTTTCTGGTTTATCTCTATTGCTAACTACATAAGCCAATCTATTCTCTCTATACAACCTCATGTTCCCTCCAAACAAAGGAATGGTAGCATATGTCATGCCCATTTGCAAAGTTCCCTTCAATTTCGAAGTCCAAGATCTTGACAACAACATGCCAAACTTGGGTGGAATACCAACTACCACCACATCCATAACAACACTTTTTGTTGGAAGTTGTGTAAGGATCTCTACCATATCCTTTATTAATCCCAAACATCTCACTTTTCTGGAATCAAAATAATACAGGGCTTTATAAGGCCTTGTAATCTCTAACCCCAAACTGTCCACTACCACCTTAGGCATAAGATTATGAGATGCACCCGAATCTAGCAAAAGCATTATGCAATATCATATCATGTACATTGAGACCCAAATAAAAAGGAAGAACGTCCTCATCCTCTGTTTCTTCAATTTTGGGCCCAAGCATGATAGTGGGGTAATATTATGTCACTTCTAAGATGTCTGGTTGATTTTCACCCTAGTTTTTAACCATTTTTATAATTGTTTCCATGTATTCATTATTTCTCAAGAATTCATTAAAGGGAATAGAGAGATTGATTGTTGATAATTCAGACTGTAAATCGAAAGTTGAAATTGGTTTTTCCACATCAATCGGTATTGGCTGCTTGTTTTCTTTTGACTTTTGTTCTGTGTTCTTGAAATTTTTATGTCTAGTGGTATCTTTTTCTGTTTCTTTCCCTTTTTCTTTTTCTTTTTCTTTTTCTTTTTCTTGATTTTGTTTACTAGCAGAAGGTTGGTTTTGGTTTGACCTTCCTTTATTTATCACTACATCTCTACTTCTCAACTTTAATTTTCTTTGAACATCATCAATAGCATTCTGATATCCCCTGAGATACTGCTCTGAATCTGTAACTGAAATAATACTTTCGTCATCATGAGAAAACATGTTATGCTCCTCTTCAGTGAGATATATCTCAACATTAATATCATTAAAATGATGAATGTGATGGTCCATTGGATCTTATTTTTCTTCTCCCCCTTCATCAACCAAATTCTCTGGAAATGGTGGTCTAATTTGTTGATCATCAGGATTCCTTTGGTTTCTTGGAGGAGGAAGTGGTCTCCTAAAATTAGGATTTTTTATCTGATTTTCAGGCTGCTCTTTGTTTGGTGGTCTGTTATCTAGAGCCAGCATATCCATCAATCTCTCCATAGTTTTCATCATGATATCAAACTTGGCATAATTTGTAGAGGAAGGGGCAGAAGTAGATGGTTGATTTTTTTGTCTTCTTCTATCTGCCTCTACTCTATTATTTAGTTTCCCTGAAGCCATTAAATTTTTCTCCACTTCTAGTGCATCAATAAACATAATAGAAAAACTAGCAGACTTTCTTTCTCTTAATAGTAATGCAAAATCACTTTCAAAAGCATATGCGTAATGTAGTTTTGCAGCACCTACCAAGGGTTTAATATCAATTGGAATATAATTATATACCCTCATAAGCCTGCTAGAAAATTCATGCACAGCTGGAATATAATTTTATATTAAGATAATATTTGTAAATGGTTTTGTTTTGCTTCCCACCTATCCAGAAATAGTGTTTGAAAGGCCTCAAAGGTGGGTATAGATCTTGCTGGTAAGTCCTTGAACCATCGTTTTGACTCTCTAGACAAACTCTGAGCAAACAATCTCATATTTGCATCATCATGATCAACCTCCTCTAGGCCAATGAAATCATCAAACCTATCCATATGTTGTGTGGTTGTAAAGTTTCCTTCCCCATCATATAAATAAATTCTTTGTGAGTAGTTGCCAAAGGTGGGTTTGGTACAACATGAAAAGCCAAAGGTGCAAACCTAGTTGCCATTGGCCTAGGTGGGTTTGGTACAATAGGTGGATTTTGCAATACAGGAGGGTTGTGAGGAGGACTGTGAACTGGACTTGAAATATGTTGCTGGTGACTTGGAAAAAGAGGACTAGTTTCTTCAAATTTTACAGGGTTTTATAAATTCTGCCACAGGAAATCTAAAAGATACGACTCAAGCCTTTTTGGATTGATATCTGTCTTTTTCAAATCTGTATCTGATTTAGATCTTAACAAAGGTTTTGTAATATTCAATCCTAAATACACATCTGAGAAACTATGAAAATATTCTTGAAATAGAAACCGTTCAGTTTGAGAAGTAGTAGTGTTATTAATTTTGGAGGAAGAAAAGAAAAAAAACTACTTTTTTTGTTTGTATTTTTGACATATCTCCTTGTCTTTTTACTCAAATTTCGATCGAGAGAGCCCATTGGATGTGGAATTAAATTCTGCATCCAACGAGTATCTACTCTGCATACTTTTGACGAACCCCGCTACCCCAAAAACAAGAAATACCTGAAAAAGTATGCAAAGCATAAACATGTATGAATTCTGAACCATTAAACACTCTTTTAAGATATGAAAGAAAACATAATGGAAGGTAAAATAGGAAAACACTCACAAGGAAAAGAAAGTACACACTGTAATCAGAAATAACACATGAATCTTCGATGAAAGACCGACATTCGACTCTGCAATTTCTATTAATAATAGGTCTCAAAATACATAACTCAAAATCTCAAAGGTTCCAACCATTTTTCCATACAACTTAGAAGTTCTTATGCATTGCTCCATGAGCTGAAAATGTAACTAACTGCTAAAAATAGGCACAACCGCCTTTACATGTGTCAATCGAAACTTCTTAACTAATAACAACTTCTAGAAAATAAACTAGTGCCTAATAACTATTCTTCAATCTTCAATGCTCCATAATCTTCCAGGTCTTCAACTGTGCAACATGTACTTGGTTCTCCCGAAATTTTCTACGGTCTTCCATTGGTCTGCAGCAAGTAGCTCCAAAGTAGACATTTCCTTTGCCAACATGCGTAACTCAATATGATCCCTATAGGAATAATTTTGTAGATGTGAACATGCCTCTTTAAAAGCGAAAAATATTTCAAATTCATCAACCAATTTATCAATAATTGTCCTGCCAGACAAGGATTGGTTCATGTCAGCAAAATTGGTTTATGATCCAATCTGCATTCAATCGACTTTTCATGGTATTCCTTCTGAGTCAACATTGCTCCCTTCTCTTCCCAAAAGAACGGGAGTCCCTTTTTAAATAAAGGATCAAACATGTCAATAAAATGTTTCATCTGATGAGCCATAATATCAACTTTTTCTTGGACTGTATCTAAGTGGTGATATTTATTTACTACTTTCCTGGCCCAAGTCATAATTGAAATTCTATCCTTAATGTTTGCCTTCTTCAAATCATCCTCTGACAAACCATTCAAAAAATTGATGGCATTATTGGGCGTAGTCAACTGGCTTCTTATTCAATTTTTCCCTTGCTACTACCATAATATGCCTGGATAAATGTATCACCGCTTATTTATCCAATATATAATCAAGGTAGGGCCTGAACTTGTCTGCTTCTGCAATAAATGCATCCCAAATAATATGTTTTGCACGTTGTACTGATGCTTGACATGTTACTTGTTTCATCAATTTATCATTTTTGGTTTGCAAATCCTGACATTTGTCCTCTCAAGCTTGAGATTTGGCTTCCCAAGTTTTCCTCTCTTGTTCTCTTTGCAATCCCAGGTTCTCCAAGTTTTTATTTTGATTTTTTTGTCTAGTTAGCTCTAAATCTTTTCTGCTTACCTGTGAGATTGCTTGGACTATGTTATCACATATATAGTAGCCGAGATACTATATTCTATTTTTCAGATACAGTACGTTTTTCAGCCAGATCTCTTACACATGAGATACTAAGATGAGCAGTTTTGTCGAATCATTATTTTATTTGTGAACTATTGTACTCTCCCATGTCAGGACTGAGTCTTTGGACACTCAAATTTGAGGACTGATGTAGCCATTTAGTCATTTACAGAGCAGTTATTGATGCCCAGATTTATATCAATACTTTCTCATTGGACAGATGATGGTTCAGATGGATTATATGCATGATTATGGCTCAGCTTTTATTATATTGTGTTATGGTTATCATTGCTCTTATACTCATTTTTGTGACATGTATTAACGTGTAGTGTCTTGATCTAGCGGTCATAATTATATGGACTTGGATGTATTTGTATTATATATTGATCTCCCTACTTAGACTTAGAAGTTCTTGATCTATACTCATTGGTTTTACCCTCCTTTGGGAGAATAGAGGTAGTCATTCCCACCATTGTTTTCACTTGCTAGTGTTGGCTTCATCATTCATTGTCTCCACCCATCCATTACCTTCCAGTTTTGTTCTAACCCAACTTACTACTTGACTTGTGGCACGGAGGACCTTTCCCCGCTAGAACCTTTGTTGGACAAACTTCTCTGTTCATACTGTGTCTCAGCTCTGAGTTGGTGACAGAACTTGCCTTTAGTGAGTTGGATTGTATGCATAAATCATTCTGGTCGATTGTCCCGATGTTTAGCACTGTGCAGAATTCCCCTTGGTCACTTGAGATGTTGTTGGCTAAAACTGAAAGTTCATGTACTACTTGTGTTGGAAAATGTTATATATGCGCCCATGGAAAATAAAATGTTAAACTGTGTTTCTTAACATATGTGAAAAAGGGCAAGAGCAATGAAATAATAAAAGTACCCCTTGAAGAGTATAAGAAAAGGTCCAAAAAAACAATGGTTAAATATATGTTATATCCAAATATTGCTAACCTTGTAAATTTGAATATGTTCCGGATGAAAGTTGCGATTAGCTGTGCTTTTAAGCATTGGTGAAGTCCCAAAGGGTCATATAAGCCAAAAAAGCCATAGAAATAAAATTGATGGTCTTAATGAACTTGGATCAAACTTGAAGTAGACATGATGCTTAAGTTGAATAAGCACTCTCTAAACAACTCAACCATTTGTGAGGCACTGGCATTCCATGTGTTGTTGTTTGTCTGACATGTGGTTATAGTGAGTATTCCCCTTCCATATCCAAAGTGTCATGATGTTAAGTAAGAAGCCACCATTTTCCCTAGTCTTATCAATTTCAGCCTTCACCCTTCACTAGCAAATTGACTACAACTATAAAGTGAGTATAGTCCTAAAAGTCTAATCTGAGTAATAATAAATAAAAACCCTATATGTGTATTTGGTTGATGTACCGCCAGTGAAATGACTGCTACTTGTTTTGATTGTTGCTTAAATGATTTGTAGAGCATGTCTTAGCCTTATAGCATTTGCAGCAGATGGATGATAGTTTGAGTTATATTATTGGTATCTGGTCATTTACAGGTGATTATATTGTCTATTGGATATTGTTGATGATCAGGCAGAGACCTGGAAAGGGTATGAGTGCATATCCTAGATGGATTTGGCTCTCTGAGTCTAGTGAGAGTTTATTTTCAGTTCCGGGCACTCACAAAGATGATCAAGCTCATTTTACCTTTCTGATGTAGTTTTGCTTCACACGATGATGTGTCTGAGCAGGGAGATGTTTTAGTTGGATCTCCTAGGAGATTGTATGGGGAATAGGGGGTGCAGCCACTTGATCATACCATAGTACCCCCATCCCAGAGAGCTTGGTGGGCTCAATTGGACAACGCAGGCACCCTAGGAGGTTGTTTTGGCAGGTTCACATTTCTCGAGGCAGATTAAAAAATGATTAAATGGCTATTGAAGAAATCGATTTGGGCTACTGAGGCAAGGAAATGAAATGGGATGAGTCATGATGATGAGAGTGATGTCCTCCGCACCTTCTCCAGCATTTGCAACACCTGATTGGGCCCACACCTATTTTTTGGACATTTTTATATCATTTTTTGGAGCTTTTGGGAGGCTCACGATTTCCTCAAGGAGGCACAAAGTCAAAAAATTAATATTTTATTTTATTTTATTGTGCCATGGGGCACCCAAAAGGAGTTAGTTAACACTCCATGGACCCACCATGTGCTTCATTTATTTATTGTTGAGTGGGTACCCTCTTTATGGGTGATTTAGTCCACTTTGGTACTTTATGGTTATATTGATCCATGTATTATATGTTGAGATCATCTCAACCATTGATTAGAATATTTTATTTTTTAATCTTAGCCACGATTGGCATGACAACCATCCATTTGGGAGTCTAGGCAGTCTTGGTTCCACCTCCTTAGTTGATTGCCCCTCTACCATCCATCCTGGATCCACCTCACACAGGCAACTACAAGGTTGGTGATAATAGACTATATTCTTCTCACTAGATTCAACTACAAGAGGAATAATTATATCCTCAAGTTTTGTCTCTTTCTCCTGTAATTTCCTTTCCATTTCATCATATTTTATTTTGAGATATTTTTCACTCTCAACAACCAGAGTCGTATCTTTTTGCCATTGTTTCTCTTTCTCAACAAATTTTAAAAATTTAACCTTGAAATCAGTCTGCTCATTATTCAAACTTTCTTGTTCCTTCTCCATCTCAGCTAATTCAGGTCCCTGTATCAACTGTGTAGAAGGTATTTTAAGCTTCTTTTTCAACAATTGGATATCATTTTCCTTTTGATTCAGCAACTTTTGTATTCTAACTCCCTTGTCAGCGTAGCTCTTAGCAGCCAATAGATCTACCTATAACTTTTTGATTTGTAATTGGTGGGATTTGTTCTCCACCTTTTCTTGTCTCAACTTATTTTCAATTTTTCTTTTAGTGGTCTGTAACTTTGATCATTTCAAAGTAGCTTTCAATAGATCAGCAAACAAAATATCCGTTGTCTGCATGTGCAAATGTATCATGTCCAGGGTAGGGATATTTTCCAATTCCATCTTTATTTCGACCACTCTATTCTTTGTTGCCAAATCCAAGTTCAGAGTATTCTGAGAATAGTCTCTAACAAAAACAAGAGATACCTCTTGGTTGGAAAGCTTCCTTACCTCTAAATATAATTTTAAAGTTTCCTTTGAAGTCATACCCTTGGTTTCTTTATATTTCTCCAACAATTCCACCTTATTTTTAAATTTATATGTGGATTCAGCTAGTGTGTCAGCAAATGCATACTCCTTGACCTCAAAAACGGGTCTTGACACTTTCATTTTCTTCTTTCCTTTGTCTTCTTCTGTAGTCTGAACAAGTTGTACTTCTATTTCAATTCTTGGCTTTTTAGGAGTTCTAGCAGTGTCCTCCTCTTTAGTGTCCATATTATCTGAAAAATCTCGCTTATTGGTTCTTTCTGAATGATTATCCAAAGGCGTGATGTTCTCAACTACTGAAATCAACTTGGAAATGTCAGAAAACAGTGAAGTAATATCTCTTACAGAAGATTTTGAATCCCCTTGCATATCAGTATCCTTTGGAGCCTCTTTTGGATAGTCATCCCAATTAGTAGCATATGCTAATCCAACAATCTCTTCATGTTCAAAAGGATTTCTCTTCGAAGCTTTTCTTCTGTTTGAAATAACATGATGAGGATCATAATTGACAATAGGTTCTGTCAAAAATCTCATTTCTCTTAATAAACTCTGAATCATTGGCAAGGAAGCTTTATTTTTTATGAAAAATGGGCCTACAACCCATGGATACTTAATTTCAATCGACTTCTTAAAATTTAAGAAGTGTTGAGTCTCCACTATTAACTTTTGTCTGATGAATTCTAGGGAGAATACTCTAGGAGTTAAAAAATATGGCAACATATAAAGTGGATGAACAAAACCATATAATCTAATCACTGTTCCATGCTAAAAAAGGAACCAATCACCTATCATCTTCTCTATAGAAAGTTGCAATATAGTTCTCATCTCTGGCAGTACCCTGGGTAGCTTCTTTTGAAAAATAAGGTTATACACTTCTGACATGAGGAAGTTCATAAACTTAGTGTAGTATTTGGTCATTTCCTCAGTAATTACAATTTCTGGTAACTGCATATTTTCCTCATTGAAAGAAAGAAACATCTTCAATAAATAAGATTGAAATCTAAAGGTCTTGGTCTTGTGGAATCCCACTAACTGAGAATAAATATTCTCATCTAATAACTCATCAAACTTAAGGCATGAAACTTGTATTGACTAACCAGACTCTTTTGACTCAATTGGACAAGTACTCAAGACAAACAGTAAACTCATGAGGAGATAAATAATGTACTTGCATTAGAGGAAATTTCAACTCAAAATGGGCCTTTTAACTTTTATTCAAATTCCATGTCATCATGTGTTAGCCAATGAAATTGCTTTAAATTTGAATTACCGTATAGGTCTTAAACACTTTTTTAATATAAATTGTGGGATAGGTATCATAAAAAAAACTACTTTTTTTGTTTGTATTTTTGACATACATCCCCGTGTTTTTACTCAAATTTCGATCGGGGAGCTCGTTGGATGCGGAATTTAATTCCGCATCCAACGAGTACCCACTCGGCATACTTTTGACGGACCCCGCTACCCCAAAAACAAGAAATACCTGAAAAAACGGAATGATGATGTCATCATTCTGTTTTTCATCATTCCATTTTTTCAGGTATGTCAAAAATAATGATGAGTAAAAACACGGGGAGATATGTCAAAAATACAAACAAAAAAATAGTTTTTTTCTTTTCTTCCTCCAAAATTAATAAATATTATTTTATTATTTTAACTATTATTTTATTAGTTCATTTTAGGAGGCCCATTTTGAGTTGAAATTTCCTCTAATGTCTATGTCTAAATGTAAAAATTGACACAACAAGGTAAAACGCACTGGGTTTCTTCATTGAAAAGGGATGCATCAACTGGAAATGGTTGGATTAAAAGCTCGACATCTGGTTTGAAACATTTCTTAAAGAACTCCTATTTTTTCTCTTCTACAGACTCTCTAAAGCATTAAACTATAGACTCCTCGTTGAAATCCTTAGATTTTAGGGTAAATTCATCAGGTACTAACAATGATTTTCTAACGAACAGAGAATTAATAAGACAAAGGATTTTAGAGCTGGTAATATCCATTATCACTTTCTCAGAAAGAGAGTTATTGTCGACACACCACTCAATAAATTCTGGACAGTTCAGGTTTTGGTTCGTAGTGAAAAACTAGAAGTAGGATTGGTAAACATTGTGACACGTCATCTGTCATGCTTGGCATAGTCTTGACACAACCAGGTGAGGGTGTGCTTGACCACCCTATTGCTTTTGCTAATAGAAAACTGTCGACGGCAGAGAAAAATTATACGACCACAAAAAGAGAAGGCCTCGCCATAGTCTATGCGCTTTAGAAGTTCCGACACTACTTGTTGGGTGGATATTTCAAAATGTACACTGATCATTCAACTTTAAAATACCTAGTCAACAAGCCAGTGTTGGGGGGGAAGATCTGTTAATGGCTCCTCTTGTTTCAAGAATTTGATTTCGAGGTCATTGTTAAACCCGGCCGACTGAATGTCGGACCTGACCACCTTTCGAGGATAGAAAGTGGTGAAGAACCAACCAGTCTGGAGGATAACTTGCCTGATGTGCAATTGTGTAGTCACCATGATGGATGATCAGAATAAGGAATTTAACGCTATCATCCACTTCCTGAGCACAAGATATGCGCCTAAAGGATTCTCCACTACACAGAAGAAACATTTGGTCGTCGAAGCTGTTGATTATACGTTGATTGCGAGCCATCTGTACAAGTTGGGCGCGGATGAAATATTGCGACGCTGCGTTTTTTACTATGAACAACAATGAGTAATGAGTGAAGCACATGCCAGTGTCGTAGGGGGACACTACGCTGAAAAGGCAACCGTGCGCAAGATACTGCAAGCAGAACTATGGTGGCCAACCATACATATGGATACTAAGAGCTTCTGCCGACGTTGTGATATCTGTCAAAGAACAAGAAAACCGTCGCGTCGCAACAAGATGTCGCTTGCGCCGCAAATAACCCTTCAAGCATTCGACAAGTGGGTCGTTGATTTTGTAGGACCAATCAGTTCGTCGGGGAAGAGGACTGGCGCGCGCTAGATTATTACTGCGACAGACTATTTAACCAGATGGGTTGAAGCCACACATGTTAAAGATTGCACCGCTGCGACTACGATGAAGTTTTTATTTGAAAATGCGGTGACCAGATTTGGCTGTCCAAAAATTCTGCTCAGCGACCAAGGTACGCATTTTGTTTAACAAAATGATTGCTGAGCTTATGCAGAGTTCCAGATTCAGCATTAGAAGACGACACCCTATCATCCTCAGGAAAATGGAACGGTTGAAGCCTTCAACAAGATTCTAGAGAATGCATTAACCAAGGTATGTAATGTGCGTCGAGATGATTGGGATCAGAAATTTTAAGTTGTGCTTTGGGAATACCACACCACTTGCAAGCGACTGAAAAGGAACACCCCATTCAAACTAGTGTATGGACAACAAGCTATTGTGCTGATGGAGTACATTGTGCCTGTCACATACCCATACCCCATTATCATGCGGAATTAAAAATTTCAACGAGAGCCTATACTGCTCATCGAAACACAAGGCATGGTCGTGACCACATCTCGACATTTCCAACATTGTCACGCTCCCTCCCGTCTTCCATTGATCAGTTCAACGATCTGCCAAGAAAGATCTCAGAGGAGATCAAACGACGGAGAGAAAACGCGATGGAAATCAACGATCCCGTAGATTGGAACCAAATCAACGGTTCAGAGTCCACCTGCAAAAATCAACGGTGCAGAAAGCCCGCGTTGCGGGGTCGAAAGTTACGAAATTTGTGATCTCACTTCCTACAGCCCGCATCCCGCATCAAAAACAGATCGACGGCGGAGAATCATCCCGCAAAGATCGACGACACGAAAACTTTGACTTGCGGGATTGGGAATTATGGAAATTCGCAGCACCGCAATCCTGCATCCCGCAAGTTGCGGAAGGGAAATCTACGGAAACCAAAATCTACGAAACGGCATTCCGCATCCCGCAAATCTGCGCAAAGGAAAAATTCTAACAAGAAACTCAGCTTTTCCACTGAATTCTTGAATCGATTTGTTCATTCAGGCCACATTACCGATCTGGCCTATCTACCCTGCAACTTAGTTCGAAATGCATTGATGGAAAAACATACATAGATTCCTATAATTGCAGTTATTTGAAAGAACAATGCATCAATTCAACATAGCAAAATGTTCATCACATTCCATCAAGCAATTTTCAAAACAAGAAATACAATTGCAAAGAATAACATGGACAAGAACTCTTATCTTGAACAGAACTTGTCCCACAACCAACTATGTCGCTGCAACGTTCCTCCCAACCATAAGCCAATGTGCTCCTTAGTCTCTCAGCAACACTGTCACCCCCAAGCTGGGCATGACTTTCTCAAGGAATAAGGGAACACTAGAAAACTCATTCATAACCAAGGTGCAATAACACTCAGCCAAGACAACACAGTTGGGTTTATCAGGCTGTAAAAAAACATTCCAACGGATGGGTTTCACAAGCCACTCTGCCAACCCATCTCACAGTTGGGTTTCACAAACTGTTCACAGTCAAGCCAACCTTCACCTTAAGGACCAGTCAAGCCAACAGATGGGTTTATCAGACTACTCATAGTCAAGCCAACGAATGGGTTTATCAGACTGCTCACAATCAAGCCATCTTACTGTTGGGTTCATCAAGCTAACCAGCCAAGCCAGCATTCACAGTTGGTTTTATCAAACTGTCCAACCAAAGGTTACTCACCAGGTCAAGCACACAAGACACGGCCAAGCCAACAGATGGGTTTATCAGGCTACCAGCCAAGCCATCCTTCCAGTTGGGTTTATCATGCTTCTAAGGCAATGGGCAGGAAGAACTGCTAAACTAGTGAGCTCATCGAAATAACTAAGAACACCTTCACAAGACCTATCTGGCCTAGCTTCCCTACTGCCTACACACCCTACACAAGGAAGTGTCCCCTTCTCTTTTCCACAGTCCCTCGGGATACCCCTTCCCTTCCAGTGCTCTTCAGGATGTGCATAGCAGGTTTACCAGCCACTCTTATCTTATCGTGAGGTTCCACACTAGGTTTATCAAGCTCGTTCTACGTCTCTCCCATTCCTAATTCTTGTACATAGCTCAGACCCAAACCAGGGTGCACAACACAACAACCACAAGGAGACTCCACAACACCGGCTTACTCTAGAACATGAGTAACAAGGTCTCATACACTTTGTAGTTAAAGACAACGCTGCAATACAGCAATCACAGTCTTTCCACCGGAAAACACTCGCCGAAGCGAAGGATACAAATAGGAAGAGCTCTGCTGCTACCACAATGTCACTCCCCTGGGAAACGAAGATAGTGGTGAATGAATAATGACTGACCCGAACGTCCTGCGGCTCTCAAAACGTGAGAGTAAATCCAAAACGTGAACGCGTGGGTCAAAACTGGCATACGGTTCTAGTGTTTTCTTGTTCAAGCAAGTAAAACGCGACATTCCAAAACTGGGTGCTTTGCCCAATTCGAAATTGCCCATACTCTACTCCTTCCAAGCAATAACTACCTCAACCACCTTCTAGCAGAATAAATGGTTGGGAAGAGAAGACAAGAAAGAGGGTAGTTGACAGTTCTAATGGGTTCTCCCCATGACACATGGCTTTTCCCCAAACTGGTTCAAGGTTAACATTCCCCAACCCCTTATCCTTAGGAAAATCATGCCCCCATCTCATTATTCATTGCATTGACATAATTGGATGTGGGTTTTCATTAATTTGCATATTTACATGATGTTTACAAACATGCTTGACTTAGCACAAAAACCATAGGCATCAACCATGATCGCCTATATACCAAACATTAATCAATGACAGGGCCTTGGCCTTGAGCTCCTTGCCATGATTCGATATAATATTTACATCATATACATTAATGCAACGAGGTCAAAACAGGGAAAATGACCAACGGAGATGTTGTCGAGCAAAGGTTGTCGCAGCTCATTCAAATGGAAGAGGAACGCTTCGTCGTAGGATTCCATCAAAACACATAGAAGCAAAGGCAAAAAGCATGGCATGATCGCCATATCAGGATTAATCCATTCAAAGTCGAAGGACTTGTTTTGTTGTATGACAGTAAATTCTTCAAACATCCAGGGAAATTAAAGACGCATTGGCTAGGGCCATATTTGATCGCGCACATCACTAACGCGGGCATAGTAAAATTTGCAGAAGATAGATGGAACATACGTCGCAGAAATGGTAAATGGCAGTCACCTGAAACCTTACTATGATGGTCGCGACATGCCTGGGTAAAGTCGCGTCGCGTGTGGAAAAAAAAAGAGAAGAGAAAAAACAGGAGGACACTATTATGTCGCACGTCTGCGACAGAAGCAGGCAAATCACCATAACAGCGGGAATGACAACTGGCCGTCATTAAAGCCTGGATACCCGAAAATATATAGGTAGTTATGACAACGAAGCATCATTAATTCGACGAGATACGAAGAGAATAACGATGGGATTTTTGGTCCCACCAGTCGTCTCCGTCATAACTTCCATAACTGTACTAACAAGTACAACTCAAAACTCGAGTAGGCGAATTGATGAGGAATGTGTCGAACGAGAAGCCCATGTGATCAACAAGACGTCAATCTTCCAATGAATAATTGCATGCAGGACAAGCATATCCCTATAAATATGGACTTGAGCGACAAGAACTCTTTTACGTGCACAAAGAGAAGAAAAGTGAAGCAGAGCTTGAGATTGAGAGCCGAAACTCATGGTTGTTGATATTTCTAGCGCCAGTGAGCAATTAGACGTTACCCTTGCACCTCCGTGCTTGATTGTTGAAGAGATCACATTGCCGGAGGTACAACAACCAGAACAAGAATTAGAAACGATGGCGCGACCAAGACAACAGACAGTTCCTGATGTCGATTCGGGCCTTGTTCTAGCCTCTGGTTCGGGCCCTGTGTCGGCCCCCGTTCAAAATCCACTGGTGAATCCACCTGTTGTAGGTACACGACTGTTCGTGTCAACAAGAGAGGTTCCAGAATCGTCACAACCGAAGATCTCAAAGAAACGCGAGGCTAAGGCAACTATGGATATGCCTGCTGAGGACATTCCTGGGGAGGACGCACCAAACTTGCCACCATGTAGAGATGTGGGCGCCACCATCGAAGAGCATAACCTATTACCACAATATGTTAGGTCGAGGAGAGAAGATGCGTCGAAAGTGAAGCTTCCATCGAAAGCACTCTCCTCCTTAGCAACACCCTGGATCCCTACTGGTGTACCCTGTTGATGGATATACTGCCGAAGTTGGCCAAGCTGCAGTTTGAGGATATTGATATGCGCAAGAAAGCGGGCTTAAAAAGGAAAAATTACATGGTCACGCTTCCAGTTGTGTCGCCTGAGCCCTAGCTCGTAGTACCAATGGAGTGGGTCAGCGATGTAGACAACACGAGCTTGTTAAACTTGATGTTCATGCCGCACTTTGGTCGGAGCATGCAAGTAACTACATATGTGCCACAGCTCCTCATTTTTTTTCACAGAGGATATTTATGGCTTGATCGACCCTACCCTGTCAATTTCAAGCTCATCTCATCGATAACGGGTCTGTCGAAGCAAGGAGAAGACCCTGCGCCGTATCTCTGCCCAAACAGAGATACGACCAAAATGAAGTAAAAATATGACCTTCAGCGCACAGGTAGGGATTCCTCATTGCCCCTATAGAGGACAACATGGTGAGGTTCGCAGCAAAAATCTTATCTTGCAAGTTGTTGTGCAAGATGCGACCCACTGAGTGCATCACTGGAACGATTGAACTCGCAGAGTAGCACGCAGCGGGTGTAATCTTCAACTGGTCGCAATACTTGTTGAATGAGATGATAGATGATGCAGAGCAAGCGCAGAAGAACAGTAAGGATAAATTCCACTACTCCTGGCTATTCATTTTGATTTCATTTATTCTTTGGTCCAACCGACCGGACTACCAGCCGCTGGATGTCCCAGTGCTTTGCCTTGGTGCAAAGTATCAGAACCTCTGGTAGGATAAGGAGGACAAGATTTGGCAGAAGGACAATAACATTGAGCTCTTTCTGCACTGCGAGGCACTGCACGATGTAATAAAGCAACAACACAGAGTAAGGGCCCCGACAATGCAGAAATACTCGTCATTTATAAACTTTCAAGCTGGTGTCCACAGCATTATTCTTGAGCCGCGACGGGACCCAGACAAGCAAGCACACCATGCGAGGTTTGTGACCACTAACACGGACGTAGACACAGTTTTCCAAGATTATCCTACGGAATGGTGCGAACCGAGAGACGTGCAGATGGACCAGGGAGGAAATGGCCAAGGCGAGGGCCAAGGGAATGGTCAAGGAAATGACCAAGATGATGGACAAGCCAATGACGGTGGCGACGGCCAAGACAATCAGTCACTGAGCTCCCACAATGATGACAGTGAGCACAACAAAGATGATGACGATGACTCTGAAGACGCACCTAGTGATGAGGATGTGCGGAAGGCACGGAACATAGAGCAGCCTCGGCTGCGGCATAAAAAGCGCAAAGCTGACAAGATGGCTAACACTATCAATTTAGCCGAGGAGGACATAATCTTGTTGTCGAAAGCAATTGCAAAGGTTGCAAAGTCTAGTCTAAAGGGCCCAAGTAAAAAGCAGTTGTGCCTGACTGACAAACTAGCAGACCATATCAATACCCTGACTGAGGCTATCAATGAGGTCAAAAGCACAGTCGAGGCTGAGACTTACGACGTGGATCAAAATGATGAGTTAGTAACACCACTCCTATTGTCGCCGATAAAGATAGACATCCAGGCATGAGCAATGGAGATAGGGACGCCCAAGTTTGATAATGTTGTACATGGATTTCAGACACTGTATATGGATTTCTCTAAACTCACGCTAGCTGAAGTCTATATTGTTCAGCATGCAGCTACGACCGAAATATGGATCCGGGAGAATGCTCTTGCGTACCAGGCAACCAAGCATAAAAGGAAGGCAAAAGAGCACAAGGCCCTCCTTCGAGAAAAAGAGCAAGAAATTGAGGCACGAGAACAGAGCCGGCTTACACTTGTTGGAGCCATTAAAGAAGTAGTCATTGAGTTTCCCTTGGAAGAAGGCCAAGAAGATGCTGATACGGCCGCTAAGGTAGCACGCATGTCCCAGATTGCTACAAGGTTGTGTCACACCCTGGTTGTGGCGCAATGTTGCGCCTCTGTCAAGTAGTAAAAGACTCCATCCCTCCATCTCTGTGGAGCGCCTTGGTCGCGATTACACATAAATCTCATCATCATTATGTGATGAGGTCCCAAACATCAGTTATTTCCCTAAATCCGAAGTTGTGAAGTGAAAATATTGGCCTTGACTTCAGTCTTTCATATAAAATTCCAGCACCACTTCTACCCTTAAGGAAAGAAGCGTTACCTTCTTCAGTAAAGCTCATTGTCTCTTGACAGTAGGTGATGCCACTGCTTTTCTCATTATTCAATGTGTGGTTCTACCATGTCACCGCTCTGTGATAGTGGAGGAGAAGCGGTGCCCGAGGTAAAAAGTGAAAAAGAGAAGATTCTACGAAGCTTCTCAAAGGAATACTTCGTGGCACCCTCATCCCTACTCCTGAGGACCACTTGGTCTCGAGATCCATCCTTTTGGGATCTCCCTTCCACCTCACCCACCATTTACTCAACCATCCCTATCCTCCCAGGCCTATAAAACCAGGCTCATGCCCCATGGTTGAAAGAGAGCAAAGTTATGTTGTTGCATTGAGGTTCTGGCCAAATCAATAGGATGAGCATAGAAGGAGCAAGTTGGATATTTTGGGGACAAGGCATTGGCATGTGAAAGAGCATCACAACACTAAGGCGAAGGTTGTAAGCTTTCTTCATATTTAATGCAAAGTTGGTTCCTTTCCCGTAAAGTATGTTATGTTATAATCATGTATTTCACTGTTGGCTTCCTTAGTCACTGACATAGAATTGTGGTTTGTATTCTGGTACTTTTGATCTTGTTTGCTTGTTTCATGTGATTGTGTAGGTACATCCGTAAAGAGCCATCACCATAGGAAATAGCTACATCACACTATCAAAGGGAATCATTCCATATCTCTACAACTTCTAGGGGATGTCTTCCATCTTTGTTGTAACTCATTTGTTCTAGATATGAACCATTCAGACTAAAGGAACAGCTCTTGACCGTAAGAGGTGCATTTTTCCTAGCAACAAATCTGGCCACTCCGCTAGGGAAGAGCTTTTAGCACATCGGATCTTCCTTGGTCTTCAAACTCTTGTCTGAAATCCAAGCTCCAATCTTTCATTGATCATATCTACTAGCTTATCTTGTGAGATCTTGGTTCAATATAACCAAATTTGTTTAGATCTGAGTCATTCTTGCTTTTTGTGCTTCATATTCCTGTCAAGTTCATGATTTGATGCAAGTTTTACAGTAACTTACTTTCTCTTTTTCGGCATTGTTTTGTTTTGACACTTACAGCAAGCACCGCCTATGTACAGTGGGCATTAAGCGATGCCACCGCCTGTGTGCAGTAATCATTAAGCGATGCCACCGCCCTGTTACAGTGGACGAGAAGCGGTGTTGAGCCAGAACCGCTCTGTCAATAACTCTCCTCAAGCAGTGCCAGGTAGGCCTTCTACATGCTTGTCATTTCAAAGCTTTGAGATTTTTGCTTTATGTTCTATGTGTGTTTGGGCTTCTTTTCAGAGATCTGAGTAGTTAGATTCAAATTCTGGATGTGGTGAATGCTTGCTTTGTTAAATTCAAAAAGCTAGGTTACACTCATCAATTTGATTGCTTGTATCCTTGGTTTTCGTTTTCGAAAGGAGTGCTTGGAAGTTTAGTTCAGTTCGATCTCTTTTTACTGCTTGATAAAACTGAAAAAGGAAGACTTGCTTTTTGGTTTTTTCTTTCATTCGTTATTAGTTTACGAAAGACTTCTTTTTGCTTTTAAAAGAAATTTTTTTCTTGAGATTTGATTATAATTTTGCTTAAAGACGAATTATTGGATTCCTGACTAGCCGAGCAGTGGTGCTGACTTAGCTGTCGAATATGGCGAGTATCTCTTTTTTTCCTTCTAAGAGGTGATAGAATGAAAAATAATTTCAATATTTCCCTTTTAATTGTCAATCCAATTTGTATTTTGGCAACTTGCATGCAATTATTGGTCAACTCTAGGTGACATCACATGATGTTGGTGGACCCACCTAGCAATGATTGATCAGTGACTGGTGCATTTGAGCGAAAACAACTCGTGTAGAGCATGGTTGTAATTACATGTTGATAGCATGGTTCAAAGAATTCTCAAGGGATTCATTACAAATAAAAAACATTCAAGTGTCCTTAGTGGTTTTGGGCCAACAACTCCTTTGTCCTATGCTCTCCTTTGCATCCATGCCAGGGCACCTTGCCTTTTAGCTCTTAGTTTTCAACCCTCTGTCACCTGCCATATCTCCTTGATTCTCTTGGGCACCTTTGTGACCTATTTAATATCTGCTTAACCTCTCGTGGGGTTAAAACTAGTTTTGCTTGTCTCTTTTCATAATATTTTGTAACTTTAATGGGCTTGGAATAATATGAGTGATATCGCAATCATTGATTCTAAAAAGGATATATTTTTCACTTTGAGATTTGGATGGGATAGAGAGAAAGAAAGTTATGGAGGATTATAAAAATATTTGTCATGTCAAGTATTCACACTGATGTTAAAGTTGAGCTATAACAAAAAATCAAGGAAGTGAAAAAGTGCCATAGAATAAGATGCATAGGGTTTTGTACATGTTCATATCTAAACTTATCAGTCTTCTTTGCAGCAAATGTCAAGCTCTGTTTATAGGGTTTGTTCTCGTTTCACGCCGCATACCAAATTCAATTCTCTGCACCAGAATGCCAAGATACACTTGCTCAGCAACTTCGCAGTTTCTCCATGTAAATGTATGTATGTCCCACAAATTCAGTCATCTTTGCATCTATACCCAACATGCTACCCCTATAGTGGTACTCATTCTATGCCCTGGCTCAATACTACGCTTGTTACCAAACAAACTAGCAGGGCTAATGTCCAATAGACAAATGTAGGGAGTATGACCACTGTCATCACCTCCACACTTCAACTTCTTAGGAGTGTTGTAACCTCCAAGGCAAGAGCCCTCTAGATATATAGTTACAAGACTCGCGAGTCAAATCGGAAAACTCTCGAGTTTGACTCAAGTCCGCAACAAAACGATATGTTCTGGCTCGTGGCTGACCGTTTCTCAGTCACATATTCACTGTTTTTGTCATCATTTTTTTCTCTCCTCTCTTCTACCTACGCGACTGCTTTTCGAGCTCTCTCTGCCTCTATCCGGGTGGATGACTTTTCGAGCTCTCTCCTCCTTTATCCACACAACGACTGTGGGGGGTCTAGTAAGGGTGATCATGAATCGTGACTAAGCAGGATTCACTTGTGCGAATTGGCGGGATTCACCTGCGCATGTGGATAGTCAAAATTCCCTCGTGGCATTTGTCGTCAGTGGGGTTTCTACTGAAAAGAAAAAGCATTTTGTTTTATGCTTTTAATTATTTTTTAAAAGCATTTCATTTTTTATAAATTATTTATTATTTATCAAATCTATTGAATATTAGTTATTTTTTATTATATATAAAATACGTTAATTATAATACATATATATAAGATGTAATTATATACGATATGTTACTATATAAAAACATATAATTTATATTTTAATCATTTTAATATTAATTAATTTACTGTGGACTTTCATTACAAATCAAGAATTGGGATATAATTGATATATTTTGGGCATCTATTGATATCTTATGGATTTTTTATTTTGAATATTTATGAAAAATGTTTATTATTCAACATATGTGCATTTATTTAATTTTTTGCATTTACCGAGTTTTTCCCGATCCGATTCAAACTCTTAGCTCTTTTTCCTCGCTGATTTATTGTCGATTCCAAGTCTGGTAAGTATGCTTTAGATACTCTACAAGACACTTGGACAAAAGACTATATCCTCTGTATAATGATATTAATGAACAGTGCCTTTATGGAGTCAAAACAGAGAATGAAGAAGACATCAAAGACAAGTCTAACTAGTCGCCAATGTAGGACAAGCATGGGCTAAATAATCCCCCAGATGAAGGTTTAGCTATAAAATAATACTCGTACCCCAAATATAAGCAATATCCAACTGTATGTAATTAGACTTTCAGCTTGCATAAGTTAATTTGCGAATAAAATGGTTCCGAGTTTATTGTTACTTATCATTAGGCGTTTAGGATCAGCATTTGAACAGTACTTAATAAGTGAATTTTATGAGTGCATTCAGCAGTCCTAATCTCAGTACTGTATCAGCATTAAGACTAGGAAGAAGCAGGCACAAGGAATCAACTGTTGCAACCTCCAGTCAGTATGAAATTCCAAGCATTTATTTGTATAACAATCGTTGCAAGAAAATAAACCACTTAGTGATTAAGCGCAAGTATAGCAGCAATGACTTGAATGTAACAGTGCTTACTATACTTTCTTGAGGCATTCAACATCAGAGTTAGCACCAACTTGTTCCACTTAGGATTATCATTCAACAAGTGCATTAACATAGATAAATAGGCCTCTTCTCAGTATTATATCAGTATTAAGTTTGGTTGACCAAATTAATAGTTGGGAAAGTGTGCATACATTAACCACCAAACTGAAGTGTAGATCAGCTAACACCAGTCTTCTAGCAGCTGGTAGGCACGTGTAAGATACAGTAAACAGTAGCCAATTACATGATCCAAACAGTGTGACATTCGGTACATTATCTGACCATGGTAAACCAAGGGTACTTAAGCCATTCACATGTGTAACAGTGTTTAGGCATAAGCATATCAGCATCCAAAGCACTTATTTAAGACATTCACTAGTACTATGATGTGTATCTTTTGAAGTGCAAGTACCAGCCAGTTTAACAAATCAAATCAGATCATCCACAGCCTGTAAACCACTGAAAAATTAACTTATTTATGGTGTATGCAGCTGTTATATCAAGTTTGGAGCAGAAAATGGAAGAGGAGCCAGCCCTAAGAGGCCTTAAACAATCTTCACTGTAGGGTAAAGGGCACTAAAATAGGGAGAGCGAACCCTTCTAGGGTTTTGCTGTTGTAAAAGTGGAGGCTACAGCTGTTGTAGCAGCAGTTGCAGATCTCGCCCCTCCTCTAGAAGTGAAGCCCTTTGGGCTGTAGGAAGATAAGTGAAGGTCGTAGCCCTTGTTTAGCCAAAAATACAAGAAAAAACAAACTATTTTTGGATTTTAGAAATTTTCTAATTTTTTTATGGTTTTTCTGATTTTTCAAATTTTTAGGGTTTTAAAATAATTTATTTTAGGGTTTTTGGCACTTAGAAGGCCATGCCGAGTTTTTAGAAGGAGGGCCGAGATTTTAGGGAGACCCCGAAATTTTAGGGTGGCCCAAAAATTCAATAAAATAATTTTTTTTATTTCTTGAGTTTATTTTAGATTTTTAGGGTTTTTCTAATATAAAATTGCAGACCTAAAGTTAACCCTAATTCTACCATGAAAATGCAAAATTACACATGAAAATGCAATCAAATTTGATAAAAAGAGCTTTTGGTAAGACAAAGGCTTTTGATGGACGTAACCCTAACCCTAGGCCTAGAGGAGAGGTGGCTAGCCTCCCTCATAGAGTCAATTTCTCCTTGTCACTAGACTAGGGCTTCTCCAACAACCTCTAGGGTTCGTTGTGAGAGCCTAACCTAGGGCAAATCTTGGAAATCCA
Source organism: Pseudotsuga menziesii (assembly GCA_001517045.1). Taxonomy (NCBI): domain Eukaryota; kingdom Viridiplantae; phylum Streptophyta; class Pinopsida; order Pinales; family Pinaceae; genus Pseudotsuga; species Pseudotsuga menziesii. Next base: position 87,059 of record LPNX010475401.1, read on the forward strand.
AGGCCAAACTTGAAAAAACCTCCTCTAGGAAGTGTTTTCCACCATGCAAAGAAGATAGAAGGCAGACAAAAAGGTCCTATTCAGAAAAAAAAAGCAGCTCAATGGCCACCATTCAATCATCAAGAAGCAAGAATTCACCTACCTTCACCAAGCAAGGCTAAAGCTAAACTTAATTGAGCTTGTGTTGTTCCAACAAATCATAGCATCCACCAAGCATGAGCAAACCTCAAAAAAGCATCCAAAATTTCATCCACAAGAGCAAGAAAAAAATTGTCCAAGAGGTGTGCACCACCTTCCAAAAGACTATCTAGGGTAAAAGAGAAACATAATGATTTATCCCATTGTCTTATGATTTACAAATGAAGTGAGGGCTTATTTATAGCCTCTCACACTCGCTTTTTACAAATAACCAAGCCTACAAGCCTTTAAAATGTCCATGTGAAATTATAACATAAAATAATATAAAATAATTTTAATTGTGAGTAACTTGGGGCATTTTCCCCCATAGTTTACCCAAAACTGCTAAAATGACTAAAACTGAGCAAAAAACTTCACTCCGAAAGGTAGAGTGAGCAGGGGAGGTCATGATGCCCCATCTAACCCCAATAACGTTGAAAATCCCTCAACGTCCCCCTCAATAAGCCTGTGGATTGGTGACCAACGGTGACATCATTAAGGAAACTAGACCAAGGAAGGAGGGTGCTCTGCTGGAAAGGGACCAAGATGGGTGCTTAAAGTGACCAAAAGGGGAGGCAAGAGCCTCAAAGCTAGAAAAATGTAACCAAAGTAGAAAACAAGGAGGGGGTGATGTGACCCAGTGACCTACCCGTATGAGCCTTGGACACCAACCCAAGGGTTAAAAACCCCAACAAAGGGCAGACATCAATGCCATTAAGCGATAGTACTCCTAAAGGAAGTATCGAAGGGTTCGGCCATAACCACCCCTCAAAAAGTTCTGATAATACCCCCATCATGGCCCTAAAGAAAAATGCGACCCCTCTCCTTGGGCAAACATCTGAAGGTGCGCTAGTATTGGTACCACGTAACACTTGCAATCTCGGCTGTAGAGATTAATGTGCTCTTTCCTTGATCCAATGCTACATGTCATTACCAAGAGAAACCAAACCCCAATTCGATCTTCAGTATTGCTCAACGAATATGATCATGGGTGTTTACAAATCGTTTCCCATCTTTACATTGATATTGAACACAAGCAAATTGCAAAGGATGTGCAAAAACCACTTCCTCGGTCTCTGTGTGGGTTTACAAGGATGAATATGCCCATCGTGATTTTGCACTTGTTAGGGCCCAACGCAGTTCGTCTTACGTCGATCCAGTGCTACTTGTAATCAATACATCCCCAATGCATACAATTCTATGATTTTCAATAGAAGTTGTGTAATGTTCCGTTTTTTAGAAGTATGGAATTGACCAAGGACCTTTAATACTAGGAGCATATTAGAACAATTATTCAGTCATCAGTATAGTAAAGAGGACCATCAGAGTTATTATCATAAGGCATGCGGAGCATGCAGGCCTTATTTCTTCAGTCTTAAAGTCAATGATAAATTAGAATTGCATGCATGCAAAACTAAAGCGCAAACCCTAAAAATGACATGCAAACCCTAGAAGTACATGCTAAGCTTTTTAAGAAGGGTTATTGGACCAAAGAAAATATCTATGTTATTATTCATAATTTTGGAAACAGGTTTTGGGAGCTCGGTGAGCTACTTAGGGTTTAAGGCGGATTAACTTGACCTAATTGGATTCGGTGGCGAAATCTATCCACCCTAAGCAATTGCTAGGGTGAATCATCCAGATTCACCAGAGTGTACTTCATTGCATCAGATATTCATCGTGTTTAGGGCAGTGTTGGAGCTTCCTTAGAGTTTATAGTTGGGTGTATTCATTCATTAATCATGGCAGGGATACCAAATAGGATGGCGCACTGACCTTCCTATCTGACTGGAGGAGGTCGCACCAGCCATCTACAGTCGTCTGCTGAAGCAAAAGGGGAAGTTATGATGAGGTTGTGAAGTCGTTAGCTTGTATAAAGAAAATTCTTGTGGAATACACCTTCATCAAGTTGCGTGGATCTTATCTTCTCAGCATCATTGGACCATCAAGATACAAAGAGTGCAGTTGTGGGTAAATACAGTCATATTCCATTCTGGGTTTATCTTCTCTCTGCCTTGAAGTAGCAGTCATTTACAAAGTGTTGGGTTAGCAAAAGAGGGCGCATTGGTAGCCATAGTCACAAGGAAAAACGTGGGACTACTCCATTCATCAGACTGGGCATAAATCTGAGTTTGGCAAATCTGAGAAATCTCATCTTTCTGCTGCACGAATTTGAGAGAAATATATAATGTTGATCAATACCCTCTTCTTTCCATTGCTGCTCTGAGTGTGATACCCAGAGAAAAATGAAGGACGTGTTGGGAGCTTGATTACCCACTTGAGTAAGACATTAATCAGCCTTACTTCTGCATCCAAGTAGCAGTCACTTCTAGGCATCTTCAGCTACAACAACACTGTGAGACTTGCTAAGGTTCGGGTCATATTCATTGTACATATTTAGCAGGCCTGTTATGCATGAGAAAGGTGCTAGTTCAGCCTTAAAACACTGATATATATTTCTTATTGTAGCTGCTGTATTATTCGGTCTTTGCTGGTAATTACCCACAAGAATTTATGCTGTTAAACCAAAAGTTAAATGTTGATGTTCTGAGCCTAGGTTGTTTGGGAAGAGTATTAGTATAAATTACTATCTCCAAACTTGCTATTCCCAAGTTTCTTTGCATAAGAAAAATTCAGAATTCTTTAGAAGGACAACGTACAGGAAAAACATCAGCAGCATGCAAAGTATTAGTGAAATCTGCTACAGTTTCTATAGTTATATAGTGAACCTTCTTGGTGTTAGTGCTTGTGAAACCCATATATGCATAATCTGAATTATTATGTAAAAATCCAAGGCTTGAAGCATATATATACAGCAGTAGTAAACAAGAAATCAGACCTTTAGCAATTGAAACACCTACAGGAAGAATACTGTGAAGTGTTTGACGAAATGTAAGCTTAAATCTTCCTAAATAATGAACACCAAAACATTGAAACTTACATTGAAAGCTACAGCAGAATACAAATCGGAATTCAGAAGGGATAAACACTGTCGTCTATCTAGTTATTTGAAGGCACTTCCACTCATTTTGGTGTTGGGGATCTTACAAGTTGCAATCACAGAGGTCAAACAAAGTTCAAACCAAGACGCCTTCAATCTCATGCTTTTGATGTGCTCCAGATTGACCATGACCTGTAGATTACCGAGGATAGAGAAAACCAATCCCACTTGCATACTCTGCTCATCGCATCATTCAATTTCCCTTGCGCATACCTACAATTACAAAGAACAATAACAACCCTAGAAAATCGCACTCCTCTTATTAAACAATCTCATGAATATAAAAGATTCATATCCAAATTATGGAGATCAAAGGTTCATTCATGTGGATCCAATCAAAACCACCTGAACGGTCCTTGCCCGCTTGATATGATATGTGTGGGATCAAGCAAGCTTGAGGAGGGGTCCTGTGAATATTATGTGGACCAATCTGTTTAAGAGATGGCCGTATTGGCCCAAGGAACTCATGTTCTAGATCACATACAATGGGCGTTGGACCAAATGTTGACTCGAGACCAACACCAAAGTTAATCGAACCTTCAACAATATCTTTGTTTGTCAGTTGCGCCATGAACCTTTTCAAACATAAGCATTGCTTCAGTTGCTTTGTTATTGGCACCATAACACATTAGGAAATACTTGTTTGACTTTTACAATGGATCGATAAGCAAGAGAACCACCACCTATATTCGTAAATGCACTCCATACTATATAGCTCTCATATTCACTCTATGCATCCTTGGTAATCTCATTAAACACATGGTTCATTCTTGATAATTGGTGAATCCTCGTATACATGTAGAGGCAATGTAACAAGCTTGTCTTCAGTTGTTAGTGCTATCTCATCACTCGTATCTCCAAACCTTGCCTTACATTAGGTTGGCATAATTGTCATTTGCCTTGTACCGAAACAGGTACTGAAGCTAGTACCGAAGCATGACCTGGGTACCGAACAACAATTCTCAATCATTTCACTGTCATATCATCATCATTACTGCCCTTTTGACATCAATGACCTCAGCAGATCTCTTGCCCCTGTTGACATCAATGACAACTTTACTCAACAATCTCCCCCTTTGTAATTAATGACAACACAGTAAAAGTTACAAGTTGACTCTCCCTAAGAGTGAGCTCTCATTTGACCAATCATTGATAGCTGCTCCCCTTGACTTTGATCTTTAACATCTCTTGTTTTACTAGCTTCTTCTCTCCCCCTTCAACATCAATGGCAAAGATTGATCTTAAGGAGTTGTTGCTCCCCTTGTCAAGAATCTTCAATCTTAGTTTTCGAGAGTCCAGTGAGTTTAAACTGCTCCCCCTGTTCGAGAATACAGTTAGTTTATTTTCTTAATGCAACAATAAACCATTCTTGCATGTAGACTCTTTGTTGCACTTCATTGTCAAGAAGTCCTGTAAAAAATGTACACCTCAAGAAATTGGATCCCTCTCGAACTTGATAGATCTGGGTTTAAAATGGATCTATGCTAGTTTAAATTTTATTTTTTTTAAGTCAATATGTAATTTATATTTTCCATTTTTTATTTTTTAATATTTTTTATTTATGTCGGCTAGCATAATGTGACTAACGTCCCCCATACTGGGATGGAGAGCGCCTCGCTTCTCTCGGTGCAATTAAGAAGACAATCAAGTGTAGTGTAGGTGTAAAATATAGTGTCCGGGTTGTTCAAATAAGCAAGTGAAATGTATGAACATTCAAGTTACAATGTGTAACCGTGGACTAGCATTCACTACCATTCATAGGCAACTTTGATGAAACATTTCCAACTAATACAATCATGTCAATATAAGTGTTGACTAACGTATAACCATTCCGAATGCAACCATTTAACCAACGATATCACAAGTTGCAGCAGTGTGTAAATAACAGCGATATAATATGACAGTCCTGAATATTAAAGTTTATGGCAGCAGTGAATATAATAATATGTATTCAATGGAACAACATCCAAGTAATTATCCACTAATACAATAGGCAGCAGTGGCATAAACAGTCCTAGATATAGCAGCAATGAGTACTCCAACAGTAGCATGTAATTCACCCATCAAATAGTAGCATTCATCATACATAGGTTAATCACCACTTATGACTGTCATCAAAGTGTATGTATCAGTAATAAGTAACGCAATATTTCATACCTTTGTAACAATGTTGAACATGCAAGAAACTAACCCCCCTTTCTCATTGTTTAATGTATATTTGTGCAAGGTTGAAGTTAGTCCAAGGAGGAGGAGCAAGGGCGACCAAATGGTAGCGTAAGGGGCATCCCTAGGGCTGTTACCTCAGTCCAGTAGGGACTGTGTAAATAGGGCAGCATGGAGTGTGTATGGAGCAGCAAGGTAGGCTTGAAAAGTCACCATGAAAGGGCCGTAAGGCCTCGTTTTTGGGGTCAAAGGGCTGTTAGGAGGGAGAGCAAAGCAAGGTAAGAGAACACTGGCCCTTTAAGGAAGGTTTAGGGACTGGTTAAGGATAGTTAGGTTGACAATCTGCAAAAAATTGCAGTCTGCAATTTTATGACAGTGACCAGTGAAGGAGAGCCGAGGGTTACAAAAATGGCCTTAGGGCAGACCGAGGGTAAAGGAGGGAGGTCATGGTTGTTAGGGGAAGAAAGGAAGAGGGCTGAGGAGAGGCTTAGCTAGGGTGGAGTTAGGATTGTTTTGGGGTGGATCAGAAATTACGGTTTGCAGCAGCCCAAGAGAAAACTGACATTTTAGGGTTTTGGGGGGTCCTTAGGGTACGCTGAAATTATAGGAGGGTAGGGCGAGATTTTAGGAGTGCCCAAAAGTACAAAAAAATTATAACTTTGATTTTTAGGGTTTTTAGATACAAAATGCAGACCAAAAACCTATGCTAACTCTACCATGAAAATGCAATATGCACATATGCTAATGCAAAGAAAATGGAGGAGAAGTGGATGAGAGGTTTGGGACAAGGGTTTTAAGGTTTTACCCTAACCGGGCATCTAAGGTTGTGACCAGCCTTCCTTTGAGAAGCTTGTCCTAGGATTGGCAACAAAAACTAAAGACCTAAGGCTCTAACCCTAGAAGGACCCCTACAATGGACGTACTTATGTGAACCAAGGTGACTAAAGGATGAAAAATGACCTAGCCAAGACAAAATGCAGCTCTAATGGCTACCATTCAAAACATGAACATGTTTCATTCATCAACATTCAACAAAGAGAGATCAAGAAAAGCCCTAGATATCTCCTTGTGCAAGTGATTAGGCAAAAATCAAAGCATCACCTTTAGCAAAAGCATAGAACCAAATAAACTTCAAGAGATTGCCTTTCAAACACAGAAAATCATCTTCCTCAAGAGGTGCGCATCACTTCCAAAGATCCCCAGTTGGGTAAAAAAGTAAAATATTGTTTGATCCCACTTGTCTTATGTCAAAATGAAGTGAGGAGAGGTTTATTTATAGCCTTCTCACACTCACTTTACAAAAATAACCAAGCCGACATGCCTTTAAAATGTCAACTTAAAATTATAACAAAAATAAAATAAAATAATCCAGTTTGTGGGTTACTTGGGGCATTTTCTGAAGAGTCTACCCAAAAATGACTAAAATAGCTAAAAATGAGTAAATCACTCCAAACAAAAGGTTGGAGTGTGCAGGGGGGAGGGTGTCCAATCCCCCCCCCCCTCAACACCCCCCCCCAAAAATGGCAGTACAGCCTAGTGGAGGAGATGGCATCATCAACTGAAGAAGGGCAAAAGAGAGGGGCGTTGTGCTGAAAGGGGGCCAGGATGGATGGTTGAGGTGACCAAGAAGAAAGGCAAAAGCCTCAGAGCTGAAATACTGTCACTGGAGTAATAAACAAAGGAGGGGGTCATGTAACCCAATGACCTACCCCTAGGAGCCCCGGACACTAACCCCGGGGTTAAAGAACCCCAACAAAGGGTAGTCAACAATGCCATTGAGCCATAGTACTCCTAAAGGAAGGACCAAAGGGTCCAGCCATAACCATCCCTCAGAAGTGCTAATAATATCCGTATCCCAACCAGAATAATTAAAATTAAAAATAAAAATTATTAAAAAAAACGACCCCCTCTCTTGGGCAATCAAATGAAGGTGCACTAGTGCAGGTGCAACGTAACAACTCCAATTGAAGATTATTTTAGTTTTCTACTTCTAAGGTTCATTCAAGGATATTTCCTTAAGAGATAAAATTGTGATGCAAGTGTGTCATGACTAATGATTGCTCTTCTTATATAATTTTCACATGCATAAGTCTATCTGCAAATAGCTTTATCAATGTTATTGCTAAAATATTTGAGCACATCCAATGTTATCGAGAGCATGTGTTAGCCCTAAAAGTTGTCCTCTGACTGCATATAGGACAAGTTTAGCACATCTTGGATTTTAAGATAATTTTAGTTAATGAGGTAGATCGAGGGATTAAGCAAGGCAAAGCATCTGAAAGGGAAATCGGGCTTATTTAACCAAATAGCAAGCACTTCATAGGTCAAAGGTAAGCTGATAAGGTTAGACAATTGGATGATAGAATAATAGAAAGGAAGAGGACACATTCATGAATATATAAGGCTCACAGTCTGCTTCTCATTACACATTCATGAAGAAGATATTCGGATTTGTTATCACATATATAGTAGCCAGGCTACCATATTCTATTTTTCAGATTCCAGTACACTTTTTCAACTAGTTCCCTTACATATAAGATGTTGAGATGAGCATCTATGATGGATCACTCAAATTTGAGTCTCAGGACACTCAAATTTGAGGACTGATATAGTCATTTAGCCATTTGCAGAGTAGTCAGTATTGCCCAAAGTTGCAACAGTAGTTTCTCATTGGATAGATGTTGGTTCAGATTGATTATTTACATGTATATGACTCAGCGGATATTATCTTGTGTTATGGTTATTATTGCATTTATACTCATTCTTGTGACATGTCTTAGCATCTAGTGTCATGATCTGGCGGTCATATAAATATGTGGACTTGGTTGTATTGATATTATGTATTTATGTCCGTACTTAGACCTAGAAGTTCTTGACCCATACTCATTGGTTTTACCCTCCTTAGGGAGAATAGAGGTGATCATTTCCACCATACTTTGGCTTGCTAGTTTTGGTTTCATCGTTTACCATCTCCACCCACCAATGCATTACCTTCCAGCTATGTTTCTAACCCGACCTACTACTTGACTTGTGGCATGGAGGACCTTTCCCCACTATAGCCTCTTTGTTGGATAAGCCTCCCTATTTATTTGTGTCTCGGCTCTGAGTTGCCTAGGTTGTGTTGGCTAAACCTGAAACAAATAACGCTGCCATCAATACAATGTGTATGGAAATGAAATGAATATCTTGTGAAAAGCCCATTCATGAAAAGAAGTGTTTTTGAACATACATGAATAGAAGGCAAGCCTAATGAAATTGGCTTTGAAGTGTAAATGTGAAATGTGAAATGTAAAACCCATGGAGCATGAAGCCTTAATAAATAAAAATCCATGTAACAAATGCATGGATCAAGGCTATGGAAACTTGAAGGCCGAAAAAGCAATGGTTCTTTAAAAAAGTTATATCTAAAGATTGTTGGCCTCACCTGTATTTGATTTGGATTGTGAGCATTTGTCAAGGTGAATAAGCACCTCTGAACGTAACTTACCCATTTGTGAGACACTGCCATCCCATGTGTTATTTCTTGTCCAACATATGCTAGAGTGAGTATCCCCTTTCCATATCCAAAGTGTCACAGTGTCAAGTTAGTAGTCACCATGTAGCCTAGCCTTTTGATTTTTAGCCTTCACCCTTCACTAGCAAATTGATTACAACTATGAAGTGAGTATGGTCTTAAAAGTCTGGTCTAAGTTATAATTAATTAACAAAACTCTATATATTTGGTTGGTAGATCGCCAGTGAAATGATTACTACGTGTTATAATTGTTATTTGAATGATTTGTAGAGCATGTCTTTCCAAACACTTGCAGCAAATTGATGTTAGCCTAGGTCATTTTATTGATTATTTGATCATTTACATATTATTATTTTATCTGTCTGGTCATATTAGATATTGTAACTGGTCATGCAAAGATCTGTAGGGTGTATGAGTATGCACCTTAGATGGATTTGGGCTCCCCAAGTCCAATGAGACAGCTTATTTTCAGTTCCAGACAGTTACAATGATGATTTGTCTTAGTATACCATTCTGGTGCAGTTTTTCCATGCTAAGTGGCCTGTCAAAGCAGAAAGATGATTTGATGGGTTCACCTAGGGCGCTGTATGAGGAGGGGGTGGTCCAACCACTTGTTTTTACCACTATACCCCCCTCCCAGAGAGTCGGGTGGGCTCAGTTGGACAACGCAGGCACTCCAGGAGGCAAGTGGACTTATATTTTATTTATATTGTGCCATGGGGACACAGTAGGGGTGTTAGTTAATTCCCCCTGGACCCACCATGAGCTTTATTCATTTTTATTTTATCATATTAAGCGGGATCCCCTCTCCTAGGGCGATTTGGTCCATTGATATATTATATTATTGTATTGATCCATGTACTTTATGTTGAGCTCATCTCAACCTTCCATTAAGAACATTTTGATCTTTTAATCTTAGCCATTCATTTGAAAGGTAGTTAGGATTTTGGTATCTCTCATTCCTATTTAAAGGAGAGAGCTTCTCATTGTAAAGGGGGTCTTTGGCTCTTGGAATCTTGATAATAGAAAAACTCTTTTGTGGAAATTCTTGGGTCTCCTTTGCATCTAGTGTTCTTCGATGGTGATTGGAAAGTCTATTGCTTCCTAGCATTTGGGTATTTGTGGTGAGATCTATATTTTTCGTGGAAACTTTGTTTTGTCTACAAGAGGGCGACTTCACTTGGACGTTTTTGCAAGGCTTCCTCAACTCGCTTGTTTGGCATTGCTTGTATCAAGGGGTTATCATTAGTATCATTGTGATCTATGGTTTCATCTCGTTATTTTTCTGTAGCATTTGTCCATTTCTCTTGATGCATCAAATCTGATATGGTTGACGTTTGTTGTGCAGGAGGGAGGGCGCATTGACTTCCTTGGGCGAAACGATTTGCATAGAGGCTTCATCCAAATCTTCTCAAATTGATCGAGACGACATAGATCATCATCATAAGGAATCTACATGGTTATCTACGTAAGATCCATAGGTTAGTTCTTTTCTTGGTTCCAATCCATTGGCACCTTTATTTTACCTTCAAAACCCTAACTTAAAATAATCAAAAATTTATATGGATCAAACTGCTTGATCTTTTGGCAAACCATTTCTAGGTATTGTAGATCGGGTCAAACCCTAACTGGGTCCTCCTAGGCGTCAGGCTTAGGTGATTCCATTGGGCCCAAATCCCAAGGCATTGATCTCTTAACCCTAGCGCAACCCTCATTTGGCCTAATTTTCCTTTGTTTTGATCCTATCCCTAAGGCTTGGGTACTGTCATACTTTGACACTGTCTATCCACTGGTACCAGATAGCCCCGATCTGGTCTTCAACCTCCCTACATCTAACATGGTTCCCAGGCAGTGGATATTTTCATCGTTTGTCGGTACCTTGATTCTGGATCTAGTAGTAAAACTCATAAGTCACTTGTATTTAGACCTTGGATCAATTTCATACCTCATAAAGCTTTTGATCCAGCCCATAACTCACCTTGTGACTTTATCCATAGATCTAGGGTTTATTTCACCTTACACCTTACGTACTTCATCTTCTATTGATTTGATCTGGTGTCTTGGTTTGATCTCTCCTATCAAGAGTAGATCTAGGTCTCCCCCATTGTTGTCTTGGGCTAAGATAATATCAAGTGAAGATTGCCTCGATTGGCGTGACAACCATCTATTTGGGAGTCGAGGTTGTCTTAGTATCACCTCTTTAGTTGCTCATCCCTCTACCATCCATCTTGGATCCATCTCATAGGGGCAAGTACAAGTCTGGTGATAACAGGATTCAAACAGTGATTGGAATCAGAATCAAAATATCTAAAAACAGATTACAAAATTCATGCAATTAACAGTGAAATAACAACGACCATTAAATCTAAACCTGTGGATAACTAATGCAGCGAGAGAATCATCTTTGATTTCATATAAGAAGAAATAAATCAAATTCACAAGAGAAAAACACAGGCTAACAATTCATCAGCTTGATGCTCTGAGCATGAAAATGTTGGAATTAATTAAAAAGAACTGAGTACATTTGCAGAAGCCAAAACTCTGACCTCTCCTCCTAGCTCTCGAATCCCCTCAACTTCCCAAAAAAGGAACCAACCCTTTTTACAATACAAATCATACAATTTTTACTGGTTACATGACTGAAGCTTTTACAAGCTTTTTGGAATCAATTTTCATCCATAAACTAAAAATAGGAATAATCTATGATTCACTGCTAGAAAATATGAAACTCTCAAGTCGAGTTCCTTCAAATTTGTGATCTGAAGCGTTTAGGTGATGACTGGGTGTTTAAAAAAAACAGCCACAACAGTTTTCTGGAGAACATACCAGATTTTCTCCTAAACCTCTATAAAATTTTGAAAACTGCCTACAATTTGGCTAAATCGCCCCAATGCCAAAGTGGGTTTTTAACCATTTCAAATGATCCCTTACGGTTGGACCAGAATCTGTTCCCAAAATTTGATACCCAAAAAATGACGTGAACTGTCAACGTATCCTTGATTTCTGCTACTTGTTCATTCAATGTTCGATTTCATTGCTGAAGAGATTTGACACCTGGACATCTGACTCTAACATTTGGCATACACCTTGACACTTGAAAATTCACAAAAATTTGAAAGAATTTCACTTAAAACCATAATCACAACCTACATGCAGTTCTGTAGCGCAGACAATTTTGTAGAGTAGGCAATTCTGAAGCAAGTTTGTTGCGGCGGAATACTCTGTTTTTCTGGGCTGACATGAAAACTCTCACTGCCACTGTAACTACCAACTGTGTTGATCAGAAGAAGAGAAAACAGCCATCTGCTTTCAAACATATAACAGGAATCTCGCCAAATACAATGACTGGCTCAATAGTTCATCACTTCTGATCTGGAAAGTCTGCATTAAATCTGTGACTACATAATAGATTTGAATGGATTTGAAAACATCCAATGATATGATGGCTCCCTTATCAATTGCTTTAACATTCGACACCTTCCATGCAGAGTTGTGCAAATAGCTCTTCATAATGTGTGCTTGGTGTGTGCAGAACAAATCTCTACCCTTCATTGGCACGCTAAGCATTCCCATGAGCCCGTGGACTCTTCCTTGGCCCTCCATGTGTGCTCTGGCATCTGCGTGTTTGGGTTGGACACTTGGTTTGACTTATAAGCCCAATATTTTTTAAAAAAACCTTTAAAAGGACAAAGCATGACCCCCATAATTTTTAATCAACCAAGCTCTAACAAAATCAAATATAGAAATAGAAAAAACGACTGTGGTAACATTGTTTAATTTTTTACTTTGAATGAGATAAGTGGCGAAGGTGAGGGAAATTTAGTGCTTTTGAGAGAATAACCATGGACCTTGACTCATCAATAGACATGGATATTTGCAAGATTGGCCAAATAAGAAACTTGATGAGATAGGATGATGGTTAGCCTTGAAACAAAAGGTGTAGGTAGACAACAATCTTTAACAAAATCCGGACAAATACAATGACAACCTGGCCACCGGTGAACATTATTCTCCCTGCATATTCTATAATGCCACTCTTTAGACAAACTAGCATGTGTTGCAGAAATCTAAAACTGAGCCAAAGATTAAAGAAAAATTGATCAGTAGTTTTTAGCACTAGCAGTGTGCCTATGGGGGCTGCAACACTCCAGATCTGCTCGCAACCGAAGCCCTCGAGGATGAGAGTGTTTTCAAGATCACACTCCCATGCACTAAACCACACTCCCTAGCCACTCCCACTCCCTTCACACTCCCACCACACTCCAAAAAGCTCTTGCACAGAAACAATAAAGGAGTATTTTCCCTTTTATTTTGGCCAATGAAAAGCCAATAGGTTAGGGTAAAGACACCCATGCAAAATAAACCTTCTACATCGCTCTATTCATTCATTCCATTCATCTTAAGTTGGGTAATTTTTGTTTTAAGTGAGCAGCTTGGTCTCTTGTGGTTTTTTAGGAAGATAAATTTATCAAAGCTTGAAAGATAGATCAAAGGCCACCACAATCAAATTCTACTGTTGCTCATAGTTAGAGAGTTGAAGAGGTAAGCCAAAAGCCCATTCTTTGTAGTTATTTAATTTATTTTTGTTGTTAGTCTGTGAATTTGTTCTCTTTTTCTAGTCTTTCCCATTCCCTCTTCTCCCTCATTCTATTACAAGTTTGTCATCTAAGACTTGAAGAAATTGTTGTTTTTCATGTGGTGTATATCTCATGGTATTAGCGAGGAATAGGCATGAGGAAGAAGAACTCTTTGGTCACATTGGTAGATACTAGATAGCCTATTTCATTTCATAAATTCATGGTTTGTTTACTACTATATGAATTTGGTTTAAAAATTTGCAAGTTTGCAGCTACTAGAAGGTTGATGTTGGAATGATCATCACTAATCTATTCTAGATGGTATTTCTAACTTCATACTAATATAGTGCTCATCTACAAGTAGCACAAATATGAATGTTATCATATTTTCTACATCTAATTTGGCATTCTGCATGATTTTTTTTAATACATACATTATAATATATAAAAATGTATATTATATACAAAACATTCCTAGGACACTTCCTTGGGTACATCCCAGTGGTCATATTGTCTTATAATTGAGTCCTTTGTGTTTTCCTTGTAATTGAGTCCTTCAATTTTTCAGGTTTCCTTATAATTTCTTACACAAAAGGACTAGCATAGCTTTTCCTAAGAGTTATGGCTTTGCAAAGATGTAATCTAATACTTAAATGCTTCATTCCCGAGTTTTTTGGGGAAATGGCACTCCCAACACTCCACTCTTGCTTTGCTCCATGCTTCAACATCCTTGGGTACATCTTCTTGGTGGTCATATGTCTTAAATTTGAGTCCTTTGCTTTTTCCTTACAAGTGGGTCCTTAAACCAAAAACTACTAGCCTAGATTTTCTAAGAGTTATGGGTTTGTGAAGATGTAATATAATATTTAAAAATGTGAAGCTTTGCCTTACATCATTGACTATTTCTAACTTGGTAAAGATAGAAACTACCTTTTCTCAAGGATGTGTAGAGCGTATCAAAGCAACTATATAAAAATTGTTGAAGTTTGTAGCGAGGATAGGTTCTTCTATGTTGGCTTGTGTCTAGCACGTGGAAGTATCCTCAAATTGTTACTCTCTTTTACAACTTCTATAATACTTTATGTAAAAGGTCAATTTGCCCATGGTATTGGAGGGCCCATGGTATTGGAGGGCCCATGGTATTGAAGGCCCCATGGTACTGGGTGTCCCATGGTATTGCCCATGGTATTGACATTTGTGAATGTATAAAAGAGTCTATGGAGAGTTGCCATAGGCAATGTGGAATACATAGAGAGTGAGTGATCACAATTGCAAGAGACGGGTTTCCTCTTGCAGTGAGCAATCCAGATCTCAGTTTGAGATTATAGCCTTGTCTATCAAATTTGCAAAAAGGACTTGGAGCATCTTCCTATGTATTTTGGTCCAAATTCGGAGAGTTTATCTGGAGGACTATTATAGTGTTGTTGTAATCAAATTCTGCAATAAGAAGAAGACAAACATTTGTTGGTTTTTCCCTAGTTGGGGTTTCCAAGGTAAATCCTTGCGTCTATTTTGTGCAATTACATTTTGTTGTTGCACTATGCATTTATGGTTTCTTATTCAGTTGTATTTTCAGTAATTAATGTTCAGCAGTTAACTGAAGAATACATTAATAGTTGTTGCTAATCAAGAACTGTACAAGGGTATAAAAGTTAACACGGTATCAAAGTTGGTTTTGCTCTAAGGAGGAATCTAGTGGGACAGATTTGGCGAAATGTTGACTGACTTACAAAAGTTTTCCTATAAGACTGGGTTATAAGTTCTGCATGGATTGCAGAAGATATTGTTGTCATTGTCTAACAGGTTGAGGCAAAGGACCAGTTGGATGGGGCGTCCACCATTGGTAGGGAGGATGAGTCCTCACTCGTCGCATGTCTTTCTAGCTCAAAGACCACTTGTGTGTGGCAAATTGACAGTGGTGCTTCATGTCACTTGACTGGAGTACGAGACTATTTCACCGGTCGAAAGGAGCATAGCTCTAACTTCTACATTGAGCTTGGAGACAACTCCAAGTACAATCCAGCAGACACAAGGACTGTGAAGTTTCAAAGGGAGTCCGAGAAGGCATTACTAGTGAAAGACGTACTATATGTACCAGGCTTGCAAATGAATCTGATTTCAATTTCTGTCCTAGAGGACAAAGGGTTTGAGGTAACTTTCCGAGATAGGAAAGTCTACATCCATCACAAGGGATTAAGTTTAAGCAAGGTTGCGAGGAAGGATAGCTCCCGATCCAGAGCGATTTTGGAAGCGCGATTCCCCCTTCAAATTTTCGTTCCCTGCTCTGTTTGGAAGCACACGCTTCGTTTGTGCTTCGCCATCGCTCCCCCCGCTTCCTACAGCGCTTCCCATCACTTCCTTCGCGCTTCCCCATTAAACAATGCCCATGGCTCGCGAAAGAGAGGAAAGGGACACGATTTGGTTTTTGGAGGGAAGTAGGAGGGCTTCGGGGGATAAAGCCCTCTTCTCCAACCTCATTATCACTTTACAACATCTCAACGTTCCACTGCATGCCTTAGCATATGTATTAACACCAAAATATTATTCTCCATCTTGGTTAGCCAAACCAGCACCTAGGGGTGGGGTTAGGAAAAAGCCCCACACAGATCCAGAGGTACAGGTTGGGTACATGGATGCTATTGACAAGTTGGTCGCTGATGAAGAGGAATGTGGCGTATTGCGTAGTGAATTAAGCAAATACCTCAGTGATAATGGTCTGTTTGGTACTTTGCATTCTAGAAAAGATTGAGATAGGGCGCCTCCTATTGAATGGTGGAACATGTATGGCTCATCATGCCCACGCTTGCATAAATTCACTAGTGTATGATAATTGATTGAATCATTGATGGTTGATGAATGATGTTATGTGGTATTATGATTTATCATGTTATGGTTTATTTCATGTTTTTATGCTTTCCATGACTAATTCAACATTCTACAAGCATTTGTTGGCATATGCATCAAAATATATTAAAAATATATATTATATAAAAAACACTTCCAAAACGCTTCCAAACCGGAAGCTTCTGAAAATTTCGCTTCCCACTCCCACTCCCGCTTCCCACTCTCGCTCCCACTCCCAAGTAACCTTGAGTTTAAGCTCGAGAAAGGTAATTGGAATCAAGAGAAACAAGTTGTACATACTCGAATTTGAACCTGCCAGTGCGTTGGTGAGCAGCAGCAGCAACCAAGATGGTGAGTTATGGCATAGGCATATGGCACATTTGCATCCTGGGGCACTCAAAGTGGTCAAGGAAATAGTGACCGGTTTGCCTTCTTTTGGTACAAACCATCACAGTAAAGAGCGTGCCATGGTAAAGGATGCCAAGACTGCATTCCCCAAAAGTGATAACAAGTCCAAAGGGATCTCGAATCTGATCGATTCAGATATTTGTGGGCCCATGTCAGTCGTATCTATTGGAGGATTTGGCTATTATGTGATCTTCATAGATGACCATTCAAAGAAGACGTGGATCTATTTCGTGAAGAGCAAGGAACCTGGAGAGGTTCTCAAACAATTCAAAGAGTTCAAAGCTATTGTGGAGAACTAGAATCGGAAGAAAATCAAGGTACTCAAAACAAATAATGGAGGCGAGTACACCTCGAATGCCTTCAAGGAGTTCTGTGCGAATGTCGAGATCAAGAGGGAGCTGACAATCCCATATTACCCACAACAAAATGGAGTCTCTGAGAGGAAGACCAGAGCGATCATTGGGGCAGTGAAAGCTATGTTGCATGATCATGATCCACCTATGTTTTTATGGGAAAAAGCTTGCAACACTACAAATTATCTACGAAATAGGAGCCTGCACAAAGTATTGAGGAAGATGACTTACTGAAGAGGCATTCACAATGCAGAAACCAGATATTGTACATCTTCGCATCTTTGGATGCTTAGTATATTGTCATGTCCCAATTGAGAAGAGGATGAAACTTGAGCCAACAGCTAAGAAGGGCATTTTCGTTGGGTAAAGCAAAAACTCAAAATCCTACAAGGTGTACATTCCAACACTGAAGAAGACAGTTGTATAAAGGGATGCGAGAATTGAGGAGGACAAGGCTTTCAAGAAGTCTTGCGGATCCATGCCAATTGAAGCAGAAACTCAAGAGCAAGGAGTACCAAAAATAGAGATTAGACCACAATCACAGGTGACAGGTACCTTGACGGTGTGCAAGGTGAGCAGCATGATCATGAGGAGTAGGATGCTCAACTCACCCCGACAGAAACTTCTAGAAGGAAGAAGCCAAAGTGGGCAAAGCAAACCTTCTTGGAGACACGTGAGCTAGTGGATGCTCCAAGGACTTCAATCAAGATGAGCAAACCACTGTAGAGATTTTCGAAAAATATATCACTAGTAAGCAACATTATTGATTATGAGCCTTCCAATTTTGAGAAGGCTGCAGACCGACAGGTCTAGATTAATGCCCTAGAGGAGGAGTAGTCTTCCATCATGAAGAATGATGTGTGGAATATAGTGCCTAGAGCAAAGGGAAAGTCAGTAGTGAGTTCCAAGGGGATCTATAAGATCAAGCATACTGAAAATGGCAGTGTGGCAAGGGGGGTCTCCCAAAAAGAGGGATTTGATTATGAAGAGACTTTTGCTCCTGTCACGAGATATACTTCCATTAGATTTGTTATGTCTATTGCATCAAAGATGGGGTGGAGGATACATTAGATGGATGGAAAGACAACATTCCTCAATGGGGCGATCAAGGAGGAAGTGTATATAGAGAAACCTCAAGGTTTTGAGGTACATGGGAGGGATTCTCATGTTTTTGGATTGAGGAAGGCTTTGTATGCACTCAAGCAAACACCTAGAGATTCAAGTCTCCTTAATGACATGTTTGTCATTCACAGTCACATGTGCTTGTGCTTGACATTAGGACCAAATGCAAGTCTTAGGGAACTTATGCACATCAAACTCCCCACGCATTGCTTATGAGCAAAATGAATCAGGTTCGAGTGTTGTAAGTTGACTTTACAAATTGAAAATACACCGAGATTAGAAAAGGGCACGCTTGCCTCATCCTGATAAGATAAAGCTACCAAAAAAGCGTTTAGTTATTAGAGTATTAATAAGAACACAAATAAGTCTTTCTTGATGACTATCTACCTTAAAATTTTAATGTTGGTTACATTGCCAAGAAGAAGAGAGCCTTGGTGGAGAGGAAGTATCCAAGTCATCTCCTTATAAATCTATAAAAATACATTTTTCCAAACTAGTCTGTACATTCATGTACTTTCCTATTCTGGCTATCAATAACATGTGCAGTCTTCTCGCAATGGATGGAAACAATGTGATCATAGCCTACGCCAAAAAAAGAGGTCGGTTATTAGGTTATTTGTAAAAAGCAACACAAATAAGTCTTTGTTGATGACTATCTACCTTGAACTTATAATTTCAGTTACATTACCAAGAAGAAGACATCCCTGAAGGAGAGGAAGTTATTTCCGTAGAAATCTACAAAAATACATTTTTTCCAATCTAGTATGTATATTCATGTACTTTCTTATTCTTGCAATGAATAACATGTTCAATCTTGTCGCAATGGATTCAAACAATGTGATCATAGCCTCTACTAAGTGTGATAGCATCTTCAGTTTTAGATTTTTAGATCTTGTGTTGCACTAGCCTAGGGCATAATATAACAATGTCCTTATGAATGAAAACTATATTTTAAATTTTTAACATTTCAATTCAAAATTGAAATGAAATGACAACAATACTCTTTCTCTATGAATCAATGTTACTTGGTTCATGTGCTTAAGATTTGATTCATTTCCAAGTACCTTCAAGGTTTTGCTAGATCATTTGAAAAACATTATATTCATCTTATAACTAGTGTTATACAAGACATGTTCTCGAGGGTTGAGGATGTTATCTATATAATATATGGTTGATGCTCTAATGGATGACATTTCTAACTTCTGACTTCTTAGTAGCTCTCAAATCTATATTTTTCATGTGTGATTTCTTAATATATATGCATCATCATAATAAATAAATATTAGATATAGGACACCCACAGAATGCTTTGTTCTTGGGGTTTTTTGAGAAAGAGCAGTCACAGTCCTCACTTTGCGCCCCTGGCAACATTTTTTTGTGAAGTCACAGCTTGAGACCATTGTGCTACAAGTAGGCTTAAGACATGAGATGGGTTACAAAGGCAGCAATTGAGCCCATGCATGGTGCCTCTGCCTTCACCATGTATTTGGAGGGTAAATCCAAGCTAGGTATTTGTTATTCTCAACATTCATCACCATTTTGATGCCCATGGAAACTAATGGGCTTTTGTTATACAACCTCTCTCTTGAGCTGATTGGAACAAATTTTATAGAACTAGGAAAGCTCCCCATATCACCCATGCTGCATTGATCAGATGCTCATAAGTGGCCAGTGCATACATACAAACTATGGCCAGAACACAGGTACCTAATAAGTATGGTAGTGAGTTTGAGCCCTAATCTTGCGATAGCCTTTTATTTTACATTGGAACCATAACATGTACCCTGCCTCATTTAGTGAAGTCGAAATTATGTTAGGAATTCCTCCATTTTTTTCTCGTTCCACCTGGTTCAGTGTGTGTTGTGCCAGGTGCTTGCCATTTGCAAACTTGTTTGAAAGCACTCCTTTATTGAAAACATAGGTATGTAATATACGGTTGCAATGTTAATAGAAAGATATCAACAAAATTGATTTTAAAGGAGGTACACTTATCTCCTTGAGAAATTCAAATTCACGTGGTGGAAGTAGATCAGTAGCCATGGATTCTTTGGATAATACTAGCTTCAATTTCAAAAGAGTAACAGTGACCTAAATCTATAAAACTAATCTTCCTTTTGAATGGGGGAAGTCTTTTCGTCCCATATTTAAAAAGTGAAACATAAGTACTCCAAAAACATGCAAAAGTTTTGTCAAATATGCATTCGGAAGACACTAATCACAGCAAAGAAGCTCCTTAGAACTTCAAAAGAGAGTGAAATTTTCATAGGACTAGTAATTCCAAGGTTCATCATGGACGAGTTTTACCATCTGGATCCAAATGATTGTAGCATGTTGGATGTGTACGACGAGGAAAAGCAGCAACAGTTTCTTGCTAAATTGGAGCCAACACATTTTGGGGATGAACCTCTTTTGAATACAAGGTATTTCAATTAATATTTTGCTACACAGCTCAGGCTTATGAAATTGAGATTCAGCGACACTTTTCATATATGCAGAAGTTTCCTGTCAAATTCTCAAAACAAATACGGTATACTTTGCCTTCAAAAAGATGAGTCCAAACAGAAATTTAATATTGCACAGGTACTCGAGTGCAAAAATTCCAAAATCGACATAAATATTTAAGATTCCAAAATCAGCATAAGTGCTTCAAGACAAAACAGAATAAAGTATTCAGATCCTGAAGCGGGGACAAAAGTAACCATGCGATAGTCAAATCTTTAAGAGAAATTCAGTGAGGAAAAAAAACCATGTATGCGGATGGGTACCACAGCAATTTCTCAGAATATATGGGCTAATTTGCATTAAAAGAATTAAACGAGTACAAAACAAAAACTTCGTATTAGACAGATATTCTCAGCATTCTCATATGATTACATCAATTCCAAAACTATTCCTTCTAGGGAAAAAAAACGAGTATTCTGTCCCAAAACCCTAGACCAGGGCCACATCCAACCATACAATCTTCAAATATTTAGTGTAAAACATGCTATCAGACCTTATCTCAAAATAAATAATAATTTGGCACAAGAATCAGACCTGGGGTTTGGTTACTCGAAATCCAGAATCTCTACAAAACCGTGAATTTTTTATTCACGCGACTGGAATTCCAGGGGTTTTGGCTTGCTCCAAACCCTGATTTTTATTATCTTGAGATTTGTCCTGAAAATCTTCCATGTTGTAGACCACCGTTATGTAGAGCGAACAGCTGGGACAGCGTGCGATTTCTTCGCCCATCTGCAGTTCGGCTCTGGTGATCTGGAATAGATCACCGCATGGACACGGATATGTGAAGGCCTGTAAATCTTCGTTCCACTCCATATCTTCGATCTCTACGTCGTCGTAAGACATTTTATTGGCTCGAATTCGATGATATTCGTCGCAGAATTAACACAGCTTCAAAGTATAGATGGACAAATTCTGTAATTTGATTGTGAGAGAACACCTCAAACGCCGTTTAAAGCGGCGGACCACCCGAATCGTCTATCACGAGCAACAAAAAGCACGCTGATGTAGTACGCAACAAAACGGCTAAGCCTCGAAGGTTGAAGGTGATTTGTAATATATTTATATGCTAGCAATTGCCCGCCCCAAGAAGGTGCAAAAATAAAAATACGCCGACAAGTTAAAAAAGAAAACAGAAAAGAGTTATGTTTTAAATAAATAAAATATTAGTTATAAGGTATAAATGATCTATTAATCTTTGTTAAAATGTTTTTCTTTTCAAAATCATTACTTTAAAGATTTAATTATAATTTTTGTAAAAAGGTTACGTATGTTTTTGGTTATATTTTTTTAAATTTTTTTATTGTTTAATATCGTTTTAAAATGGCTACAAATTGTTGCTTTTTTAATGGTAAATAAGCAAGTAATAAAGCAATTTGGTTTTATAGTATGCCATGTAGCGTTCAGAGCATGTTCCACATGTTCAAGCTTCCAAAGACGGTTATAAATTTTAAGGCACATGTCCATCACAGACTCTGTAAAATGGTATTTAGAAGATCTTTTGCATTATATTCCAGTGAGAAAACATCCCACCCCCTGTCTCCACTATGGTGTGGCATCATCTTCACTCTCAGACAATTCAATATATTTGGGTCATCATATTGGGCATTGGAGGCACGAATTGCACTCTCAAGTAGCCCTAAAAGCTAGAAGGAGCTTATAATGTTAGCCAGTTGAGAGAGATCAGGGCTCGTAATGTCCATGAGATATTGAATGAAGTCACCTTCGTCAATAAGCAAGTAACTCTGTATTGCAAGGCAATGTACTTTGAACTTGAATTGACCATACATTATTTCTATCAAATACCTGTTAGGTATAACTCCCGATTCAGTATTATTCATGGCTAATGCATACATTTATATATTACATGTGACGGTTGAGCTTCATCAACCTTTTCACCTTCCTATGTAACTGTTCAGCTAACTATTTATTTATTTATTTACAATATTATAATCCCGACGGATTATATTCTAACAATCCCCCTCTTAATTCGAAGGGGTGTTCGTAAGTCCGAGAATGTTTCTGAATCTTTCAAACTTTTCTCGTCCAGGCGCTGTGGTGAATGACTTGATCATTTGTGGAACAATGTCGAAGATGGACTGTATTGGCCTCTACATGATGTCGAATCAAATGATACTTTGTGTTGATGTGTTTGGTTCGATCAT
>LPNX010475401.1:112601-134600 GCA_001517045.1 Pseudotsuga menziesii
AAGAGAGTGGCACCAACTATTGATGACAAAGATTGCATCTTTTACAGCTGTTAGTGTAATTTATAAGAATGAACTTAATATGACAAAGAGAAATAGAAAAACAATAACCTTGCAAGTCTACAGTCTCTGCCAAGGTGAATACAATGCAAGTTTACAGGCTTCTTCAATACAATTGTTTCACACAAACTTTATTCTTCAAGGCAGGTCGTGACTCCAGCAGCTTGATGCAGTACTTCTAGTTGTAGCAGCAGAATACTTGCACAGTGGCAATATTCCCAATTGCACGAGCAGTCTCAATGCAATCAACACCAACAAAATAACAAGATTTTTCAATGTATGATATATCAGTCAGCATACATTATTCTTCAATATATCATTCAGCATATATATCAGTCTGGCACAAAAGATAGGTTTTATACATTCTATCGGTCACAAACAATTAGACCAACAACACTCTCCTTCAACGCAGGCAGCTAGCTCAAATTATCCGACCTCGATAGCCAGATTAAAAACCTTGAATGTGGAAAAGTACAAAGATTATTAATGCATGCAATAGAGAGCAAGCCATATTGCCAAGAGTAGTTTTTACAGCTACAAAGCTCTGCACAGATCAGGCTTTGACGTCGATTTGGGCCAGCACCACTTCACAGTTTTGTGAAAGAGACAAATCCTCAACGTAGCAAGAGTATTATTTCTCCAACACAGTCACACGCAGTATTCTTCAGCAGTCTTGAACGCAGTCTTCAGCAGTCACGATTCTGGAATATATATTGACAATCTCATAAGAATGGAGTCACATGAATGTCTTCAAGCTTCACACAGCTTGAGAAAAGGGACAAGCTAGTCGCAACTTATGCTTGTGGTAGAAATTAGGGTTTGTGATAGCCGAAACCCTAATGTTGTTCTATTGCTTCTGAGTTATCGAGCTCTTATCGCCGGTACCTAGGACAGGATTGTAGTCGCTCTCCACGCCGTATTCATCACGTCTTCACTCAGATACTCATCAGACTTCACGCAAAAGAGAATGTCTGTGATACTCATCAAACTTCACGCAGAATTCAGTCTTCAGCAAGCTTCAACGATCTTCATAGGTTGGAGCATTACACATTCTCCAACGCATTATCTCCAACGCATTATATATCAATGCAATATATATCAACGGATCAATGCTCATTCAACATTCCAACATCGTAGTCACATGACAGTCAATCCACAGCTCCACGGTCTTTCATGTTCCAACTCCACACATATTCCAAAGCAATGACCCAATGTAGGAGAGGTCATGGTCCTGACTGATGAGAGGTCAATGGTTCACACATTACGAAGGCAGCAACAGTGGACTGAGCTCAACGCACTCAATGCTCTAGTCTCAGCTTGACGGTGAAATCTCCTATAGTATACACGGTCCAACACAACAAAGAAATACATACATTTCATTCAAAATGAAGGGGCAATATCCGCCATCAACATGCCATAGTGTACACAGTCCAACGCAACAAAGAAATACAATGAAAGGGCAATCTTTAAAGCTGTTGAATTCTGTTGTTGTATCGAAGGTGCAGGGTCTTTATACCACGAAGAATCAAGTAAAGCAATAGTGCACAGAAAATTACGGTTTCTGTATTCCTGATACCACCTGATAGGTATTACGGTCACAGAAAATTAGGGTTTCTGTATTCCTTCACAGAAATGCAATAATGCAGCAAGAGTTATGGATGGGACTATCACAGGGATTATCACATCATGCAGAGGATGGATGGGGCTGAGCGGAGCGTTAGAGCAGCCCGACATGCACCAATGCATGTAATCTGCAGACTGAGGAAAGGGCAGATGAATGAGCAGACTGGCAACAGGAGGGAGTTATGGCAGCGCTCTGATACCACTTGTTAGGTATAAATCCTGATTCAATATTATTCATGGCTAATGCATACATTTATATATTACATGTGACGGTTGAGTTTCATCAACCTTTCCACCTTCCTATGTAACTGTTCAGCTAACTATTTATTTATTTATTTACAATATTATAATCTCGACGGATTATATTCTAACAATACCGACGGATCCTCTTAGCTACTTCTACAACTAATATTTCCAATCGATCAAAGCACCCACCTTGATAATTCCTTTATTTAAAAGGCATTTGGATGAGATGATTGTCGTCTGATAAATCTCGCCCCTGAATGTGCCAAACCCACTCCTGGTCTACCAATAGGTTTCTATCTCAAAAAAGGCATTAACTGCACTTTCCCAGGGAACCATTGAGGGATCAAATCCCTCGTTGACTATCACATCATTTCTCAGATACCAGAGAAATTGTTGCCCACTACCCTCTAACCTGGTGGCGAGTTATGTGATCTGAGAGTTCGACATGGTCGATCCACTGCCAAAGCGCATGTACACCACCAATCGAGTGGGTTGCAAGTCTAGCCATTGCAGGAACTGCTTTGCAGTAGCATCGTCGTTGTCTTGGTCATTGGAGTTCTTCATCGATATCAATGGTGGAAATAACAGTCCATTCAGATACACGAGAGGTAATTTCTCCATCACATGTCTGCTCCGGAGAACTGAGCAGATCGGTCATGAGGATATGTTCAAGGGCGTTCATGGAACGCCCAATGGTTTCCCACTATGAAAAAAATGGATATTTTTCATGCTACTTTTAGTGATATTTACAGTGAGCAACTTTCAATATTCATGCTACTTGATAGCACATCTCTTCAAAATTCACTTTAACATTGACTAGTGGAAAACAAAATAGAAAAAATAATTTTTGGAGATTGCTTTTGCCTTTTAAATGCGCTTCTTAGGGGAGAGTTTTGTGGACCATATGATGAATTATTATTATGGAGTCCTCTACCACTATGATTTTATTGAAACCCATTTATTACATTATCGTTACCCCTTGAAATAAACTAAAATTGCAACTTGGGACAAATCTCAATACCTAATATCTAGATCCTAATCTCAATACCCAAGATCTCATGATAGTCACCAGCTTTGTTTCTATAGGAATTGGATACAATAATCTCATCGTTGAGACTACTGTAAGTGTTTTTTTTGGAAAATATGTTGACTACTACTAATATCGCGTCATGTTGATGTTTGGCAGTATGATATCCCGTTGAGTAGTCCATAGAAATAGATTCCCATGGTCAACTAGGAACTGGAAGGGGTGTGTACATTCGTTGTTGTTTATTCGGCGGTTTAGCAATGGCACAAACTACACACGATCGAATGTACTTGTTGACGTCAGAGTTAAGCGAAGGCCAGTAAAAATATTTATGGAGAATAACAAGTGTTTTTGCGACTGTAAAATGTACTGCAGTCTTGTTGTAATGTGTGTCCCAAATAAGCTTTTGTCGGTGCTCATCAGTCGGTACACCAAGTTGTCCAAGCTTTTATAGCAAGGTGTCTTTCAGGAAGTAGTCGGTAGTAGACAACGTGTCGGTCTAGAGTTGTCGATAAATCGCAGTCTATTGAATACAATTATGGCCAAGTAGTGGTGTCATAACCCTGCATACTCAGACAGTATAGTAATGGGTGGTCTTTTGAGACAATCGGCTGTGGCATTGGCTTTGCCTTTATGAGACTTAATTACCAACTGAAATTGTTGCAGGTAATTAATCCACTTGAGTTGTCAAGTTGTCTGTAGTTTCAACTGGGACGAAGCGAACTGCAAAGGTTTATGGTCAGTGAGGATGACCATTTCCTTGCCAAGAATGTAGTGTCTCCATTGATTAAGAGCTTGCACAATGGCGTGCAGTTATTTTTCATACGTCGAGTACCTTCTAACAGTGTCGTTGAAAGTCTTAAAATGAAACACGACTGGGTGACTTGACTGAGTGATCACTGTGCTGAGAGCATAGTCCGATGCATCAGTCTCAATCTCAAAGGGCTGATGCAAATCAGGTAACACAAGTACTGGTGCAGTACAAAGCTTGTTTTTTATTTGTTCAAAAGCTTGTTGTTGTGTCGGCGTCCATTTGAAGACAGATTTCCCATTTCCTTTCGTCAACTAATTCAAAGTCCATGCGATGTAGTTGAAGCCAAGTATGAATCGTCGATAGAAATTCGCTAAACCAAGAAAACTTCTTAGTTCATGAATGTTTTGAGGAATGGGACAATCTTTGAAAAACTGTACTTTTTATGGGTCGACATGAATGCTTGCAGAGTCAATTGCATACCCCAAATATTTGATGCTGGTCATTGCAAATGAGCATTTGTCCATGTTCAGATATAGTCGATGTTGTTGGAGAGTGTCGAAGACTTGTTGAAGTTGTTTGACATGTTCTTCCCATGATCAACTAAAAATCAAGATATTGTCGAGATAGACAATGACACTTTTACCAATGAAAGGTTGTAGAAGGTCATCCATATATGTCATGAAGGTTGCAGGTGCATTGGTTAAGCTGAAAGGCATGACTAACCATTCAAACAATCCTTCCTTGGTCTTGAAAGTTGTTTTACATACATCGGTGGACTCAATTGGAAACTGGTGGTATCTCGACTTGAGTTCAAGTTTTGTAAAGAACTTAGCACCTCTTAGATTGTCGATGAGTTCATCTATCTGCGAAAGTGGGTATATGTTCTTCACTAAAATTTTGTTGAGATCCTAATAGTCGATGCACATGCGCCAAGTCCCGTCTTTCTTTGGAACTAGGACGAGTGGACATCCACAAGGAGGGGAGTTGGGGCAAATATGACCCTTGTCGATCAAATCCTAGATTTGCATGCGAATCTTTTCATTTTCGAGAATGGATCTTCTGTAAACAAATGTGTTAGGTAATGAAGAAACAGGAACAAGTTCAATGGAGTGTTTTACCTGACAATGCAGAGGTACTTTGTTTGTTTCTTGAAATACGTTCTAGTATTCCTCAAGAATGTTGTCCATCTGTTGTTGTTGTGGGGAACTGTGACAACCCACACTCATGAAATGTGATCCAAGTCTGGCTCTTTAATTTCAACCATCGACGCCTATTGACTTAATCAGTTCCTTGACACTGGGTTGATGTGGGTTGTCGCTCTGATATTCCATACCATTGATTTCGAATTTTGACGATCACCTTATGAGGTCGTGACTGATATGTACCGTGTCGATCCCATAGGTAAGGTTTTCCAAATAGGGTGTCGGCTACAGAAAGCGGTGCCACGTCATAGAGTACTTCATCTTTAAAAGGCTTAATGAAGTAGGTGATTCAACATTGACGTGTGATCCTTAGTTCCTGCCCATCCTTCATCCAACCGATACTGTAAGGATGAGGATGTGGAGTGGTGACAAGACCTAATTTCCTCACAAGATCTTCAGAAACGAAGTTCTTATGGCTATCATTATCCACAATCAGATGTAATGGATTTTTCTGAACCCATGTCCGTGTATGGAACAGGAATTCTCGTTCTTCCTCATCGACAATAGTGTTAGATTTTTTATCATTTAAGCTAGAATTATCTTAGGATCTTTAACTGAGAGAATAACAAGCACAACAATAAAACACAAGAGACAATAGACACAAAGATTTTCCTCGAGGAAACCATAAAGGAGAAAACCCCACAACTTCCTCGGAGATAGAACCAGCACCAAAAGTAAAACCCAAAAACAGTAAGATGATCTCCCGACATTAGTAGTCTCTTTCTCTGATCCCAACTTCTTCTCTCTCACTCATGTGCCCCAGTGAGTGAGTGTTTGTGTGTGATAAATAGAGAGTCTCACTCTCTATTTATATTCTTTCGTTCACTTAACCTTTAACTCTGTTATGTAGGCTCGAGTAATCCTAACTCAGTTATGTAGGCTCGAGTAACCGCAACTGGAGTAACAATAACCCAACTTACATTAACTCACCTAGGGCCGACTTCTCTAGGAGAGTCTAATAACCCTAGTGCCCCACAACTGCGAGGACCTTAACCCTTGATCAATAGGAGGGTTACCCACAATGACTTTACATGACTTGTTTACATTATTGAATCTCCTGATAGGAACATCGGGGCATGACATGACTCAAGTACATTACAGACATTTCCCAGAATAAACATCGGGGTACAATACATAAGATATACAAGTGAATACATTCCGAAGTTACAAATACATCAACACTCCCTCTTAACTAGGAAGGTATTCTCTCGACACAATTTATCAACACAAGTCTTCTTCTTTGTATCATCTGGATCATCATCGAGTCCTTGTCATCTTCATCTTCAAGTCATCTTCATCTGGATCTGGATCATCATCACTGGATCTGGATCATCACTAGATCTGGATCATCATCACTGGATCTGGATCATCACTGGATCTGGATCATCATCACTGGATCTGAATCATCACTCGATCTAGATCATCATCGCTACATCATCACTACGGGATCAT
Organism: Pseudotsuga menziesii; assembly: GCA_001517045.1. NCBI lineage: Eukaryota > Viridiplantae > Streptophyta > Pinopsida > Pinales > Pinaceae > Pseudotsuga > Pseudotsuga menziesii. Next base: position 118,963 of record LPNX010475401.1, read on the forward strand.
CATCAATGGATCTGGATCATCACTCGATCTGGATCATCACTACTAGATCATCACTGTTGAATCATCATCACTGGATCTAGATCATCACTGGGTTATCATTACTAGTGCTATCTCTTGATTCTTCTCTTCACAGGAAGTTCTAGAGAGCCAACCCTTTCTCATGTTGGTTGTAGGCCTAGCCTCCAAGTAGGTCTTCATCTTCTTTAGCACTTATATCTGACCGAGTCATAAAGGCTTTCCCAGCACTTACATCTGACCATGGTCAGAAACTCATCGCAAACCATGTTAGAAGGCTCAACACTTATATCTGACCATGATAGGAAATTCATCACACATCATGTCAGAAAGGCTCTACACTTACATCTGACCATGATAGGAAACTCATCACACATCATGTCAGAAAGGATCTCAGTCCCAGACTGAAATTCCTGGTAATTAACCAGGTGCCTCCATTCTCCTAGAGAATGGCCTCTCAGCACTTAACCTGAGCTTCAGTCCCAAATTGAAATTCTTGGTAACTGACTAGGTCCCTCCATTCTCCCAGAGAATGGCATATCAACACTTAAGCTGAGCTTCAGTCCCAGACTGAAATTCCTAGTAACTGACCAGGTGCCTCCATTATCCTAGAGAATGGTATCTCAACACTTAAGTTGAGCTTCAATCCTAGACAAAAATTCTTGGTAAATGACCAGGTGCCTCCATTCTCCCAGAGAATGGCATCTCAGCACTTAAGCTGAGCTTCAGTCCCAGACTAAAATTCCTAGTAACTGACCAGGTGCCTCCATTCAGAGAATGGCATTCAACGCTTATATCTGATCATGTGAGAACACATCTCACAGTCACCTCAAAATGGCTCAGTACTCACATCTGACCATGGAAGGAACCAATCCTCTCACCATGACAGAATGGCTCATCCCTTACATATGACCATGGAAGGAACCAATCCTCTCATCATGTCAGAATGGCTCACGAACTCATCACTTCCTCTTGGAGGGAACCTCGATCTGGAGAACACCAAGCTTCTCCATGAAGTATTCAAACTTCACTCTGTCCAATGGCTTAGTCAACACATCAGCTATATGTTCATCCGTCGCAACATACTGGAGCTTCACTGCTCCTCTCTGCACCATATCCCTGATATAGTGATATTTTATCTTGATATGCTTCGAATTGTCATGGAACACTGGGTTCTTAGACAACTTCACACAACTCTAGTTGTCACAATATATACAAGTATCATCCAACTAGAGATCAAATAAATCAGATAGTAGCTTCCTCAACCATGCTGCCTCACAACTAGCTAAACAAGCTGCGACATGCTCTGCTTTAGTTGTACTTAGTGCCACGCAAGACTGTTTCCTGCTAAACCAAGAGATCACACTTGATCCCATACTGAAGCAGCACCCTGAAGTGCTCTTTCTATCGATGGCACTGCCTGCCTAATCTAAATCAACATAACCTTATAGGTTAATCTTCTGATTAGCCTTATACTTGAGCCCATAATCAACTATACCCTTTAGGTACCTCAGAATATGCTTTGCAACAATCAAGTGAACATGTCTCAGATATGTCAGGAACTGGCTCAAGGTGTTCACAGCAAAGCAAATATCTGGTCTCGTATTTATTAGGTACATCAAGGACCCAATCATCTGATGATACATCATGGCATCAACCGACTCGGATGAAGCATCACTTAATAGCTTCATGTTTGATGCCATAGGTGTGGTCATGGCCTTGCATTCCATCATCCCAAATCTCTTCAAGATCTCTATTGCATACTTCCCTTGTCCGAGGGAGATTCCATTTGCATTCTGCCACACCTCCATAGCTAGAAAATAGTGCATCATACCCAAGTCTTTCATTTCAAACTCGGCAGTAAATCTCATTCTTGCAACTTTAATGAGTTCCTCTTTTCTGTCAGGAACAAGCCATCGACATATAACAAGAGCATCACTGGTCTTCCGCCTTCAACCTTGAAGCAAAGGTTGGAATCTTCTTTACTCTCAGTAAAGCCTAGAGTCATCAGTAATCTGTCCATCCTGTCATACCATGTCGAACCTCAGGATCTTCTGCAGTCACTCCCTTTGAAGCGAAGCATCATTCTCCCTTTGTCTTTCGTACTCTATGCACTGAAACATTCTGTACCTGAGTGACAAGTAGCTTCCTCTGCTACTAATATTCTATGTATCCATCTAGGGTCACTGGATACCAAGATCCTCTATCTTGAACCTTTTCAAAATTTCTTGTCGCACCCATCTGTGATCTTGTCATCCTCTATAGGCTTTCATCTTCAAACTTGTAGCAAAGGTTAAGATCTTCATCAAGCTCATCATGTAAGTGTTATCCCATGGGTGTCTTATGAGCTCATACAAGGCCTTCTTTCATTTGCACACATGATTATGCCTATCATCTATCTCAACTCCCACTAGCTGCAAATGTCTCTTTGTAGTCTATGCCTTCTTTTCGTGAGAAGCCTTGTGCTACGAATCTTGCCTTGTATCCCACGATGTTTCCATCTACTATATGATGGAACTACGGACTTCCCTTCACATATCGATACTGCATCCTAGACATCATTCTTCTTGAACTGGTCTTCCCTTTCTTCTTGGTTACTTCTTCATAGCTGAAAGGTTCTGCATCAATGATGTCGATGCATTCGTCATATTATTCTTCATCTTGAACTGTCGTCACTTGTTCTTCGAAACAAGTCTCATCCTTCTTTGCTTGTAGGCGATTTTACACGATCTTTCCTACAATTCAAATGCATTAGTTGTATGGTTAGAAACATTTCATAAGGTATATTCATAATGAAAAATTATTTTTCATCAAGATATATGATTATGCAACTATTTTAGCCAATACAACATTCATCCATATCTCACAGAAAATTTCTAGATGCCTTCCATCTCTACCAGGACAACATTGAGATTGTGCACTAATCCAATATGTCAGCAAAGAGGTTTCATTCTAGATAAGTAGCAATGGAGAGTTGTATAGCACCATGAGCTATTTACCCATCACATGCATATTAGTAGTATACTGTCATTAATGCCAACATTCTATCATGCATAACACATCAACTAAATATAAAAAGTGCATAACAAAACAATATCATGAAATGACAATTGAATACTTATCTTTATTTGTTTCATGGGTAGACTCCTTCTTTCAACTTCATCATCTTCTTCATTCATAACATCATCGTTTCTTATCCAAATGATTAACATGGATAAGAGGTTCTTCAAGAATTGAGTTCGTCATATTCCTCATCGCTTGAGGGGTCTTCTTTGGATGGTGAGAGCTCGATCTTTAGTTGCTCCCATATTATTTTATCTTATTATGAGTCGAGCTTCTTCTTGTGTGTGCTCTTCCTAGAGCCTGCTGAAAGTAATCACTTCCTTCTAGCACACATTCCTCGAATGAATGAATCCCATGATCCTAGGAGGCCATTCAAGGTGGTTATCACAACTTCTGCATTCTCCACTTCTTCTTCTACCGCTTCAAGTTGTTCTTTGATTGAGAGACCCTTGTAAAGTATGACTATATGGTCTCTGTATTCTGGATCTTCACATTCTTCAACTGTTTTCTCAAAGTCATCTTTTGATTTATGTTCTTCCCTTTAAATAGATTGGTCAAGGAATAAAACATCTCTTTATGTGTCTTTAGGGAATACACTTGTGGTATAAGGTTATCTGTGATTGAATCAGCAATGATCTTCTTGGCCTTGACTAAGTTCTTTTAAGGCTTTTAGCCTCATCTCCATCTGGAAATGGAACCTCTCTACTTATGCAGGTGTCCAATTCATTTCCTTCAAGAACTAATGAGATCATATGCTTCCATGCTTGGAAGTTGCCAGCCTCACCAAGCTTGTCATCAAGCTGATGTGATAGATCACTTTGAAATGAGAACCTCAAATGAAAATAGCAAAAGATTAGATCTTACTGATTTGAGGTGTTCGTCCTGGTTCTGGAGCTAGTTAATCTAGGGTTTGTCAGAGAAACCCCAATTTTAAAAATTTGGAATATTTCAAATCTAATTAGATAGAAACATAGTTCTCTTCAAGGTGAGTTGTCCAATGTACTTCTTTTCTGAAAACAGTGGAGGGAAGCTCCTGGAACAGGAATCCTTAGTTTTCCAATTTCTTCTACAGAAATGCTTGATACTGTTTCTGAGGTATCTCCGCAATTACTACTCCACTATGTCTAAAAATTCTTGCTGAGATAGCCTCGCCTATCCCTATTCCAACACCATAGGTTTCATCAGAATTGGTTTCACCAATAGGGACTTAGGAGTGGTTTCCCAAGGTGACCTGTTTCAGGACTGTTTAGAATAACAAAGTTGTACGGACTTCCACGTGTCACTGTTTCATCTTCGGGGTCTGAAACTTCTACCACAGAAATTAAAGTATGCAGCATTTCTGGAACATCTTGAGAAATTTCATTTGGACCTTTGTAGCCCAAGATATAGCACTTCTCCCCAGGTGTCTTGTTTAGGGATGAATCTTGGAAGAGGCTGGAACCCTAACTTGGAGGAATTATATCTCCTAAACTATAGTGAATATGAGACTGAAACTTTAACACAATGTACATCAGGATGTTATCTTCAACCTATGAAAGTTTCGGCCCCTGAGACTTTTGTAATCCCAAGATATAGCCAATTTACCAAAACTTATCAGTTTTAGTATTTAGGGTTTTTCCAGCCCGAGGTCAAACTAGGGTTTGACTTTCCCAGAGTTTCACCCAACCAAAAATCTCAACCCAGGTCTCTAAACATTGATTTTGATGAGGAGAGAAATCCTATGTTAGGCTCACTGAAAAATTTCTCTTCTGTAAAAAGCCCTAATTTTCTGCACCAAAAACTGAAAATGCCCAGAATCAAATTCCGCTTCGACAGAAAGATGCCCCCTTCAATGGAGAGTCATCCTAGGATACTTTTTCTAATGGATTGTGGAGAGAGACCCAAAAAGTAAGAATCCCTAGATTCTACAGCTGCACAATGTCTTCTTCTCAGGTTAGCTCTGATACCATATTAGATTTTTTATCATTGAAGCTAGCATTATCTTAGGATCTTTAACTAAGAGAATAACAAGCATAGCAATCAAACACAAGAGACAATAGACACAAAGATTTTCCTCGGGGAAACCATAAAGGAGAAAACCCCACAACTTCCTCAGAGATAGAATCAACACCAAAAGTAAAACCCAAAAATAGTAAGATGATCTCCCGACAACAGTAGTCTCTTTCTTTGATCCCAGCTTCTTCTTTCTCACTCATGCGCCCCAGTGAGTGAGTGTGTGTGTGTGATAAATAGGGATTCTCACTCTCTATTTATATTCTTTCATTCACTTAACCTTTAACTCTATTATGTAGGCTCGAGTAACCACAACTGGAGTACTAATGACCCAACTTACATTAACTCACCTAGGGCCGACTTCTCTAAGAGAGTCTAATAACCCTAATGCCCCACAACTGCGGGGACTTTAACCCTTGATCAATAGGAGGGTTACCCACAATGACTTTACATGACTTGTTTACATTATTAAATCTCCCGATAGGAACATCGGGGCATGCCATGACTCAAGTACATTACAAACACTTCCTGGAATAAACATCGGGGTATAATACATAAGATACACAAGTATTTTTCTGAACCCATATCCATGTATGGAACAAGAATTCATGTTCCTCCTCATCAACAATAGTCAAGGCTCTCAAAGTGGCTAAGGTCGAAGCCAAGTGGGTTTATGCATCTAGATCAGATTCTACTAGCGTTCTGTCGGACAAGTCGAATGTCGACAATTTTTCAAAAAATGTCTTCTGAGTTTGCATTCTGACGTATCATGCCATGTTGAACTATGATAATCACACCATTTCCCAGTAGGAGCTTGTTTGTTGCGATCCCTCTTGTCTTTCTGATATTTAGTATTTTGATGATCGAGCTTTGGCGGAGTCGGCTGAGAAGGGTTCTTGAACTTGTCAGAGTCGACTGGTGACTTCTTGTCGGATGTTCGACCTATTGGCTTGTTTGCAAAATGTGTTTTTCCTTTTTGTTTAGCTTCAAGTTTGTTGGCGTATTGAAATGCATCTGCAAGCGTACTAACAAACAAAAACTGCATCTCTTACTGAATGTATGGGGATAAACCACTAATGTACTTCAAGACAAGCAATTTATCTTCTTCTTAGATGCCAAGTCTAGCCATGAATCGATAAAAATCGTCGGTGTAACTCTATACGGACTGGTCTTTCCATTGCCTTAGCTGCTGCCACTTCTTATAATGTTGTTCAAGATACTTGGGTGGGTAGAATTCCTTTCGGACATATTCGAAAATTTTTACCCATGTGTCTATGGGGTCCTCTTCTTTTCCCATCTTTGTCGATAGATTCTCCCACCAACAGTGTACAGAGGTTGACATTTTTATGGATGCAATGGTAATCTTTTTTGCTTTGGAGAGTTGATTCACTGCGTAGTAAGATTCCAGTTGTTGTACCCAATTGTCGACGAATTGCGCGTCAATATTACCTTCAAGGTTCAGTATGTCTAGATTCATTTGCACTTTGAAGGGGTTGGTTTTATCGGAGTGAGGTCGCGTCGAGGATTCCCTGGAGTTTGAAGCGACGCGCATGAGAATCTCGTTGAATTGGGTGAATATTTCGGTCCCGTGGCGAGCCAGTGATTTTTTTACGTGTTGTTCTATCTCGTCATTTGCATGTCTATTGTCTGCTTCTTCAGCCATCTTTTTTGAAGTTGAAGGAAGTGTCTTCTTGTTTTGCTGAGTTTGTGAGCATGTTTGAACATGAAGAAGTTAAATAACTTCGATAGAAGTGATTATGTAACTTAAGCTCTGCATAAGATATTGCTCTGATACCAATGATCTAGGTCGTTCCTAGGTGCATGATAGGGAGAACAGTCGATTGAATGAGTTGAGCTATGTTATGGCGGAATCATATAAAAAGAACAAGTGAAGTAGGAAAACACTTAGGTCGACAGAAAGTATACGAACAGACAAACTGCAAGAATTCGAACCAATTTATTACTTCTTCTCCATGAAAGATGGAGGAATCAAAATGTTGTATATTACATTAGTGTACATGCTTATATAGGATGTGGAGACGCTTGGGTGACTACCCGTTACGTTCAGTTACAAAAGAAGTTATAATGGTTTAGAAGTTCAACCATCGCAGACGACTAGAAGACAGAGGCATTATGCCGATGTTCGACAATCATCGATATTGACAAGGCATGTTGGTATGCTGTATGTCAAGGCAGACATGTTGAGGAGAACCTATCGAGGTGAACATGTCGAGGCAGACCTGCGGAGGAAACTTGTCGAAGTAGTCAGAGTAGTCGAAGCAGTCGAAGTGCTATACTTTTTCGAAGCTTGACAATCTTCGAGCTGTTGGTTGGATCAAAATGGTACATAACCAATTCGATTAGATATTGAGAAATTAGTACAATATGTAGTTGGAAAATTATCACAACAAACCAAATATTGGATCCATGAGATATGGATCTCAAACCTCTACATGCTAATCATGGAAAGTGCTCATCAACCCTAATCTCAAATAAATTGTCTAGCATTTCCACATTATCTCCAACAAAAAGTAGAAGAAAAGATGTGATGGGACACATGGTAGTGTATTAGGAAATATAATTTTAATATATAGTGATGAACATCTCAATTTGTAATTGCATCTTATATGTGCAATTATCTTTATAAGTAGACTAGAATCCTTCTTAACAACAAAATATAGATATTGCAAGGTTGAAATGTTTTTAAAGTTAAAAAACATACATTTATCCTATTCAAAATGAAACTTTATTTATGTAAAGTTAAAGCCATACATTTATCCACTTCACAATGATATTTTATTTATGGAAAGTAAATGGAAATATTAAATTGAAAGGAACAAGACACAAAGCATCACATCATTTTCTAATGAGTAGTCAATAAAAGAAACAAGATCAATATAACATGATCTTCCCTAGAGTTGATATATTTTGCATTCACTATTGCTTATGACCATGAAGGGCCAAACACTCGTAACAAGGAATGGCTTGCATAAGTCATGGAGTCTCCAATTCCATATTTGGTAACAAATACCTCAAACCAAAATTTCCATGTTAATTTAGAGTCATGGTTAGTAGCTCTTGGGTTTTGACATGGCGCGGTGAATTAAAAATAGTAATAAAAATTGATAAGAAACATATTATAGTGCCATTATATGCCTCTTATGTTTGGATTAAAGTATATATGTCACACAATTAGATGTGATTCGTATATATAAAGAATTTACATAAGTGTATATGTGGCTTGCAATGATTGTTGTTATCACAAACCGATATGGTGATTATAATTCAAGTGTGCATTCAAGTCAACTAATGGGCATGCAAAAAAGGAAACAATCGACTTTGTTGAGTGCTTGTTGGATGACCCAAATGCACGATCAAGTTAAGTGACGTGAAGGGATGGGACACACATAATTGCTTGGAAGGGATGTTCCAGTGAAGTCCAGTAAGAAATTGTACAACCATGAGAGAATTAAAGAAAAAAGTTACATCTTATCCTTGTTGACTCTCTTACCCACAAAAACCTTTAAAAATAGTTGCAAACACAATTGAAATGATTTGGAAGGGTTTTTTCCACTCTTATAAACATGTCATGATAAACTAATTGGAGATGAGAAATGGGATGCATTGAACTTGTTACAAAATGATAAATTAGTTTAAAGAGATAGCATGCCTCTTTGTTATATTACTAAGGTAGAATAAAAAATCCACAAGATCACATTTAAATAAGACTAAATAAAAAGGAATGGGAGCACATTCAATTATAACCAACTAAATCTATGAACTATTATACCATAAGTCCATAAGAATATTGTGACATACAACATACATCCATATTTTAATGAGCACGCCTTATATATTTTGTTGATTAAAAGAATGAATAACATATTGGTTATAATAATGTATTCCAATCATTTCTTCCAAATGACAAATCCACTTTGTTATAGGAAACTATGAGGGTCTAAAGGCAATTTCTCATAACTTTTGATCTAATTTTATAAGCGATGTTGCATAAATAAATGGGGGAAAGAGTGATTCGCATAGCATTAAAACTATTTGAGGGAATTCCTACCCCATCATGATTAAGCTACGAATGACAAGCCATGGTCTAAATTGTGTTAATGGATATCATATTTGCGTGTAAACCATCCAAACCCAAGGAAAATCCATCATTGCATGTTGTACCTTGTTGATAATTGGGTTATGTTTTGCAATGATCAAATATGGAATATGAGAGAGCATACTAATGTTGTTTACCCTACATGGTGTAAGGGTGGATGATTAAAAATTTATTTGAAGTATTATGTTAACTCATTTGCAATCTCTTAGTTTGACTTAAATTTGTAGTTTCAAAGGAAGGGTGGTCTATTAAAAGTCTAAATTTTCATGGTTGTTTCAAAGAAGTTGTTTGTATTTAAATATGTTTCCCTTGGTTAGATTATGTGGAACTTTTGACTCTATAAAATCTTCTCTTTCTCCTACAAACCCTCCACCAAATGACTTAGAAATTATTAGCTCCTTGGTAATTGATAAGTGTGTAATTGTAATATCTAAGTATACATATCTCTCTCTTCTAAAATATTTGTTTTTATTCTTGATTTTAATGTTAATGTAGAAATACTTTAACTTTTGTTAAAAAAAATGCATTGTAGATTTGTGAAATCCTATACTGATAACTATCATTAAATAGATTCATTTTAAAGAATATAAAGAATATATGGTATAAGTAAAAACACCAATGTAATTATTAAATATGTGGTTTATCTATCTATGTGAATGGCCTTCTAATTCTAATTATGTATTAATCTATTTGTAAATGAGTATCCAACTCATGTACATTGTATAATCATTTCCTTGCCAAGAATGTAGTGTCTCCATTGCTTAAGAGCTTGCACAATGGCGTACAGTTTTTTTTCATATGTTGAGCACCTTCTAATAGTGTCGTTGAAAGTCTTGGAATGAAACGTGACTAGGTGACCTGACTGAGTGATCACTGCGCCGAGAGCATAGTCCGATGCATTTGTCTCAATCTCAAAGGGCTGATGCAAATAAGGTAACACAAGTACTGGTGCAATACAAATCTTGTTTTTTATTTGTTAAAAAGCTTGTTGTTGTGTCGGTGTCCATTTGAAGACAAATTTCCCATTTCCTTTCGTCAATTGATTCAAAGTCCATGCGATGTGGTTGAATACAAGTATGAATCGTCGATAGAAATTCGCTAAACCAAAAAAACTTCTTAGTTCATGAATGTCTTGAGGAATAGGCCAATCTTTGAGGATATGTACTTTTTCTGGGTCGACATGAATGCCTACAGAGTCAATTACATACCCCAAATATTTGATGTTGGTCATCGCAAATGAGCATTTGTCCATGTTCAGATATAGTCGATGTTGCTGGAGAGTGTCGAAGTTGTTTGACATGTTCTTCCCATGATCGACTGAAAATCAAGATATCGTCGAGATATACAATGACACATTTACCGATGAAAGGTCCTAGAAGGTCATCCATATATCTCATGAAGGTTGCAGGTGCATTGGTTAAGGCGAAAGGCATGACTAACCATTCAAACAATCCTTCATTGGTCTTGAAAGTTGTTTTCCATACATCGGTGGACTTGATTGGAATCTTGTGGTATCCTGACTTGAGGTCAAGTTTCGTAAAGAACTTAGCACCTTTCAGATTGTCGATGAGTTCATCTATCTGTGGAAGAGGGTATCTGTTCTTCCCTGAAATTTTGTTGAGAGCCAGATTTGGGGCGGATATGACCCTTGTCGATCAAATCCTGGATTTCCCTGTGAATCTTTTCATTTTTGAGAATGGATCTTCTGTAAACAGATGTGTTGGGTAATGAAGAACCAGGAACAAGTTCAATGGAGTGTTTTACCTGACAATGCATAGGTACTCCATTTGGTTCTTGAAACATGTTCTGGTATTCCTCAAGAATGTTGTTGATCTGTTGTTGTTGTCGGGAACTGTGACAAACCACACTCAGGAAATGTGATCAAAGTTTGGCTCTTTAATTTCAACCCTCAGTGCCTATTGACTTATTTAGTTCCTTGACACTGGGTTGATATGGTTTGTTGCTCTGGTATGCCATACCATTGATTTCGGATTTTGATGATCACCTTCTAAGGCCATGACTGATATGTACCGTGTTGATCCCATAGGTAAGGTCTTATGAACATGGTGTCGGCTATGGAAAGCGGTGCCACGTCATATAGTACTTCATCTACAAAAGGCATAATGAAGTAGGCGATTCGACATTGACGTGTGATCCTTAGTTCCTACCCATCCTTCATCCAACCGATGTTGTAAGGATGAGGATGTGGAGTGGTGACAAGACCTAATTTCCTCACAATATCTTCAAAAACGAATTTCTTCTGGCTGCCATTATCCACAATCAGATGTAATGGATTTTTCTGAACCCATATCCGTGTATGGAACAGGCATTCTCGTTCCTCCTCATCGACAATAGTCGAGGCTGTCGAAGTGGTCGAGGTCGAAGCCAAGAGGGTTGATGCATCTGGATCAGATTCTACGAGTGTTCTATCAGACAAGTCAGATGTTGACAATTTTGTAAAAAATTTCTTTCGAGCTTTGCATTATGACATATCATACCATGCTGAACTGTGATCATCACACCATTTCCCGATAGGATCTTGTTTGATGTGATCCCTCTTGTCTTTTTGAGAGTTCTTCTTTTGATGATCGAGCTTTGGCGGATTCTACTAAGAAGGGTTCTTGAACTTGTCGGAGTCAGCTAGTGACTTCTTATCGGATATTCGACCTGTTGGCTTGTTCATGAAACGTGTTTTTCCTTTCTATTTAGCTTCAAGCTTGCTGGTGTAATGAAATGCATCCGCAAGCGTACTAATAGTCAGAAACTCCATCTCTTGCTGAATGTACGGGAATAAACCGCTGACGTACTTCAAGACAAGTAATTTCTCTTCTTCTTGGACACCAACTCTAGCCATGAGTCGATAAAACACGTCGGTGTAACTCTGTTCGGACTGGTCTTTCCATTTCCTTAGCTGTTGCCACTTCTTATAATGTTGTTCAAGATACTTGGGTGGGTATAATTCCTTTCAGACATATTCGACAAATTTTACCCATGTGTCTATGGGGTCCTCTTCTTTTTCCAACTTTGTCAATAGATTCTCCCACCAACAGTGTACATAAATTGACATTTTTAAGGACACAATGGTGATCTTTTTTGCTTTGGAAAGTTGATTCACTATGTAGTAAGATGCCAGATGTTGTACCCAATTATCAATAGATTGCGTGACAATATTTCCTTCAAGGTTTGGTATGTCCAGATTCATTTTCACTTAGAAGGGGCTGATTTTATCAGAGTGAGGTCGCGTCGAGGATTCCCCAGAGTTTGAAGTGACTCGCATGAGAATCTTGCTGAACTGGGTGAACATTTCAGTCCGCTGGTAGGCCAGTGCTTTTTCTATGAGTTGTTCTGTCTCGTTAGTTGCATGTCTATTGTCTGCTTTTTTGGCCATCTTTTCTGAAGTCAAAGGAAGTGTATGATTGTTTTGTTGAGTTTGCGAGCGTGTTTGAATAGGAATAATTAAATAACTTCAATAGAAGTGTTTATGTAACTTAAGCTCTACACAAGATCTTGCTCTGATACCAATGATCCAGGACGTGCCCAGGTGCACGCTGGCGACAATAGTCGACTGAATGAGTCAATATTTGTTATGGCGGAAGCATATAAAAAGAACGAGTGAAGCAGGAAAACACTTAGGTCGACAAAAAGTATACGAACATACAATATGCAATAATTCGAACCAATTTATTACTTCTTCTCCATGAAAGATGGAGGAATCATAATGTTGTATATTACATTAGTGCATATGCTAATATAGGATGCTGTGATGCTTGGGTGACTACCCATTACGTTCAATTACAAAAGAAGTTATAACAGTTCAGGAGTTCAACCGTCGCACACGACTGGAAGATAGAGGCATTATGTCGATGTTCAACAATCATCGATATTGACAAGGCATGTTGGTATGTTGTATGTCGAGGTGAACCTATCGAGGAGAACCTATCGAGGCGAACATGTTGAGGCGGACATGTCGAGGCAATTTGCCGAAGCAGTCAAAGTGCTATACTTTGTTGAAGCTTGACAATTTTCCAGATGCTGGTTGGATCAAAATGGTAGAGAACCAATTTGATTAGATATTGAGAAATGAGTACAATATGTAGTTGGAAAACTATCACAGCAAACCAAATATTAGATCCATGAGATATGGATCTCAAACCTCTACATGCTAATCATGGAAAGTACTCATCAACCCTAATCTCAAATAATCTGGCTAGCATTTCTACATTATCTCCAACAAAAAGTAGAAGAAAAGATGTGATGGGACACATGGTAGTGTATACGGAAAGATCATTTTAGTCTATAATGATGAACATCTCAATTTGTAATTGCATCTTATATGTGCAATTATCTTTATAAGTAGACTAGAATCCTTCTTAACAACAAAATATAGATATTGCAAGGTTGAAATGTTTTTTAAAGTTAAAAAACATACATTTACCTTCTTCACAATGAAATTTTATTTATGTAAAGTTAAATCCATACATTTATCCACTTCACAATGAAATTTTATTTATGGAAAGTAAATGGAAATATTAAAGTGAAAGGAACAAGACATAAAGCATCACATCATTTTCTAATGAGTAGTCAATGAAAGAAACAAGATCAATATAACATGATCTTCCCTAGATTTGATATATCTTGCATGCGCTATTGCTTATGACCATGAAGGGCCAAACACTTGTAACAAGGAAGGGCTTGCATAAGTCACGTGTCTCCAATTCCATATTTGGTAGCAAATACCTCAAACCAAAATTTCCATGTTAATTTAGAGTCATGGTTAGCAGCTCTTGGGTTTTGACATGGCGTGATGAATTAAAAATAGTACTCAAAATTGATAAGAAACATATTATAGTGTCATTATATGCCTCTTGTGTTTGGATTAAAGTATATATGTCACACAATTATATGTGAGTCGTATATATAAAATTTTTATGGAAGTGTATATGTGGCTTGCAATGATTGTTGTTATCACAAACCAATATGGTGATTATAATTCAAGTGAGCATTCAAGTCAACTAATGGGCATGCAAAAAAAGAAACAATCGACTTTGTTGTGTGCTTGTTGGATGACCCAAATGCACAATCAAGTTAAGTGAAGTGAAGGGATGGGACACAAATAATTGGTTGGAAGGGATGTTCTAGTGAAGTGCAGCAAGAAATTGTACAACCATGAGAGAATTAAAGTAAAAAATTACATCTTATCCTTGTTGACTCTTTTACCCACAAAAACCTTTAAAAACAGTTGCAAACACAATTGAAATGATTTGGAAGGGTTTTGGCCACTCTTATAAACATGGTATGATAAACTAATTAGAGATGAGAAATGGGATGCATTGAACTTGTTCCAAAATGATAAATTGGTTTAAAGAGATAGCATGCCTCTTTGTTATATTACTAAGGTAGAATGAAAAATCCACAAGATCACATTTAAATAAGACTAAATATAAAGGAGTGGGAGCACATTCAATTATAACCAACTAAATCTATGAACTATTATACCATAAGTCTATAAGAATATTGTGACATACAACAAACAACCATATTTTAATGAGCATGCCTTATATATTTTGTTGATTAAAATAATGAATAACATATTGGTTATAATAATGTATTCCATTCATTTCTTCCCAATGACAAATCCTTTTTGTTATAGGAAACTATGAGGGTCTAAAGGAAATTTGTCATAACTTTTGATCTAATTTTATAAGTGATGTTGCATAAATAAATAGGGGAAAGAGTGATTCGCATAGCATTAAAACTCTTTGAGGGAATTCCTACCCCATCATGATTAATCTATGAATGACAAGCCATGGTCTAAATTGTGTTAATGGATATCAGCTTTGCATGTAAACCATCCAAACCCAAGGAAAATCCATCATTGCATGTTGTACCTCGTTGATAATTGGGTTATGTTTTGCAATGATCAAATATGGAATATGAGAGAGCATACTAATGTTGTTTACCCTACATGGTGTAAGGGTGGCTGATTAAAAATTTATTTGAAGTATTATGTTAACTCATTTGCAACCTCTTTTTTTAACTTAAATTTTTAGTTTCAAAGGAAGGGTGTTCTATTAAAAGTCTAAATTTTCCTGGCTGTTTCCAAGAAGTTATTTGTATTTAAATATGTTTCCATTGGTTAGATTATGTGGAACTTTTGACTCTATAAAATCTTCTCTTTCTCCTACAGACCCTCCACCAAATGACTTAAAAATTAATTGATTCCATGGTAATTGGTAAGTGTGTAATTGCAATATATAAGTATACATATCTCTATTTTCTAAAATATATAAAATATATTTTTTTATTCTTGATTTTAATATTAATGTATAAATACTTTAACTTTTGTTAAAAACTAGCAATTGTACCTAGGGGTGCAATAAAAGAACGCCGTGTTGTAAGCTAAGCAAGGAGATGTGGGCATATACAACAAGAAAGACAATTTGAAGTGTTG
>LPNX010475401.1:134770-158317 GCA_001517045.1 Pseudotsuga menziesii
ATATGCATAATTTTGAATGAAAATCTTAAAGATGATAAGTCACAATAAGCCCATCAAGAGACATATATAGAGGTATGGGCATATATCCATTTAAGTTTAGATCATAACAACTCATCCATTAAGATCTAATAATTAGGTGTAATTGATTTTGGGTCTATATTCAATTTAGTTTAAATCATAATAGCTCACCCATTGAGATCTAGTTTAAATCGTAATAGCTCACCCATTGAGATCTAATAACAAAAGTGATTAGAGTAAACACTCCCTAGCTCATAGGTTTGATTAAAAAACATTATAGTCTTTATCAATTTGTTTTAGGAGGCAAAAATTAAATAGCTTGATGGGTAGGCTTTAATAAGATGGTGGCTGTGCAACAAGCTATTGCCCAGCTACCGTCCCATTAAAGTATGCTCAAAGTGCATTAATGATGAGTAATGTATCTTTCTTTTTGCTTGCGTTGCATTGGATTTACTGATACAGCTATAATTTAATGGGATGGTTGCTGAACAACAAGCCATTGCACAACCACTATCCCATTAAGTGCATTAATTATGAGTAATGTATCTTTCTTTCTACTTGCGTTGCATTGGATTTACTGATACAACTATAATTTTCTTTGTGCCATTAAAGTGCATTAATGATGAGTAATGTATCTTTCTTTCTGCTTGCGTTGCATTGGATTTACTGATACAACTATAATTTTTTTGTGTGTGTTTCAATTTGCAAAAATAACTAATAAAGTGACATATTTACACAATCCAATACTAATAATGCTTAGTTTAATGTTGAGAACCTAATCCTTAGAGTTAAGCACATTTACTATTCACACTATTATTTAGAAAAAAATAAAAATAAAGAGTGAATAGGAAGATTAATGGAGAAAAAATATATATGGCTTATAAGAAAGCATTGAGTTGTTCACTCTAAAATATGTGTCCTTCGTTGGCTTTGTGTTTAGTAATTTGCATGTGTACCTTGTGTGGCACCTCTACCTAGTGTTCTTAGGGCTTGTGCAAGCTATGGCTCTTTGTTTCCATGGACTTGTGATAGACCTATGTGTGGTCTACGTGTTGAATATTTCCATCAGGCGAGCCTTTCTCTGCCTCAATCCTTTCATCTTCTTAATTTGCATGTGAGCTAGAACCCTGATTATGATGCCATACTCCATTTCCTCGAGCTCACCCTGGGTTTCTTTATTACCCTCCTAGCAGTCATACGTTTTGGCATATTTAGTATAAACCTTTTTTCTTGGCCCTGTACTAGTTCCTGTAAGAAAAATATTTCCTTCTATGAGCATACATGTATGGCCTCAAGAACCATGAATCTTGCTCAAAACATCCTTGACTGTTATTCCTTTCTAACCATTGAACAATGTGACTTCAAAAACTAGTTAATGAAAATAACATTTATCATTGTAATTCCTAGAAGCAACCCATAACCCATATAAACCCTATGATAAATTGTGACCTCTATAACAACTAAACCTTATAACATTTAACATAATCTATATATAAACCCTAACCCTATACTCCCTAAAAAATACAATCCATCATTATCATAACCATAAACCCCTAAGTTTTATAGCTATAAAAACATAACCACATCACTCTTATAACCCCAAATCGTAACACCTAACACTTCTACCACCAAGCATACATAACCCTGGTCCCTGTAACCACATTCAACGACCTTGATAAAACCTAATCTCTCAACATTATAACCCCTAGCCCTAACATACAAAACTTACCAAATATTTTATAATGATCACATACTTGGCTTACTATCGAAGAAATGATGCATAAGAAGAATATTTGTCTTTATTATGTGTCGTTATTTCCAAAATTTATACGCAATCTCTGGATAAGTATTTTGAACTTCCATTTACACAGCCTTCTACACCTCTCTATTAGTATATAAATAAATGTTAATGTCAATATAGAAGACGATAATAATAATTCTAATAGCTTACGTTATACATCTTACTAAACACTCAATATAATATTGAAGTGACAGAATACCTGTTATGTGTGGTGGAACTGTCCGGGTTCAATCTGCAGTTTAAAATTATATTTTCCACACCCTTTCCACCTGACAACTCCTCCCATCACCGTCCCTATCTCCTCTTCGATCCCAGCCCATGTGACTCCTCCCATCACCGTCCCTACCTCCTCTTCGATCCCAACCCACGTGAGCCTGGGATGCATGCACACCACATGGTTCAACTGAAACTATCTAGCTACCAGCTTCATTCAACTGGTGGGACAAGAACAACTGTTGGGGGCGCAACGTGACCTCTCGGCGAATTGCTCAAGTTCCTGTACTTCTTGCTCTCGAGCGAGATAGATCGAAAGGCTTTTCAATCTACCAGCAGGTTCATCCGATGGCATGAACCACGTCGTGATTGCAGTAACGGAAAGCTCTTTCTCCATACTTCCAGGCCTCCCGCCAGAAAATCGAACTAAGTCCAACAAAAAACATATTATTTGGGAGCCCTTTGCTCAATTCCGCCCATAAATCCAATGGTATCTCTGGTCGGACTTCCAATTTGTGCTCCTTGGGGCGTAGTGAGCAACAAATGCGGTTTCAAAAATACCGCTCACAGGGCCACTGACTATATACCCCTCAGTGGGGTGCAGATTTCTGCTGCTGGGATTGACCCTTAGAGACTAGGTGGAGTAACCTGTAGTTTTCCAGGCCGAGAGCGCGAGGCTGTCGTAGAAGAGTTGGGGGCGCTGAAGCTCCTTTTAGACCTAACTTGATGGGCTATTGTTTGGAACCTGAAGTGAGATACTCCCAGCCTACAGCCATTCCGTCTTGACGATATGGCTCACACTATGCCTGTAATATTCTAAGGCTTACCCTGTCTAACTTTCAGATGGAGCATGGCTCAAATCCTTGGATGCAAGGTAATAAAACTGGCATTTCACATACAATTCTAAGCTGGGGCTCTAGACGGGAATCTTGGAGCTATTTGCAAGAAACCTGAAGGGAATGCATGCGATTGTTAATGAGCTCAAAAACTGATGAAAATTATTTTTTTAAGTATGTGGATTATATTGATTAAGTTTTTATTTGTGAGTGTGTGAATCCAGGGAATGCTGGGTGGAAGTTAATAGCAGGTGAATCATTTTACGACATTCCATATTTGTTCACAGGCGACATAAGAAATTTTGGCTGAAATTTAATAAGACTTACATAAGAACATTGAGCGGCAAGCCACTGGATTCAAAGTTTACGGCAAATCTTCTTATCGATGCAAAGGAACCGAGATCTAGTTCCATCAATATGATTTATGTTGTGTGAATTTCTTTCTGAATAATGGATTTTACATCTTCTGCTGCTTTGAGATTCCTTGCAGGAAAGATCAATATTGCCCCTCGTTTAGCTAGAACTGTTATGGTTTCAGCTCCAATTCCAGAGGTTGCACATGTACATCAAACATATTTGAATAAGAAATCATCAGCTAAAACTAATCAATTCAAGCAGACAACAAGATTTAATATAGAAGATGAGGCAAGTTACCAGAGTAATCCTACTATTACCAGTGATTATTGCAATTACAGAGTTAAGGCTGCAACCAGCGGTGACGTCTTTAGCCGTGGATTTAGAGCCAAAGCCACACGGTCCTGCTGCGTCAACCAGGTATTTTATTGTGCCCAACATCTCTCTTATGACAATAGCTAACAATTTTTATGCACACATAGTACCATTCAACTCAGTTCTAACCAATTGAAATACAATTTAACATACACTAACGAATCGCACCTACTCATGCCTAGTCCTACTGGATACTTGAATAGTTTATATGTGCTCTGTTGCACGAACACCAGTGGATGCCAACAACAGTTTTGTAAATTGTATACATTACATTGAAATGAGCAACAACAGTTTAGATAAAACTCAAGTGCTACTGAGTCCCTGTAATGCTAAATAGAGGCGCGTTAGTCTCAACAGTGACAAATGAGATAACCATCTACTAGTGTTCAGAACATACTATTCCATCAAAATTACAAAAATCACTATAAATTGTATGCATTAGATATGAACAACAGATTGAATGTCCAGTGGTAATGGAGATGTATACATTACATATGAACAACAATTTAGATTGAAAGTCCATTGCTAATGGATCCTCATAATGCTAAATCTAGGCACGTTAGCCTCAACAATGACAAGATAAGAGAAGAAGCTTGTTTAAAAAAACAAAAATAAAAATCATATCTTGAAGGGCAGGACCTTCCTGACAATATCTTCGCTGATGGTGTCGATCTGCTTATCGAGGCTCTGCAGTGTCTCCTGCTTTTGGGCCTCCAGCTTCTCGAGAGCCAGGGCAAGCTCCTTCTCCACCCGTCCTCGGGACTCGCGAAGTTTCGCATCGAGCTCTGCGGACATCTCCTTCTTCATCTGGTTTAGCTTCGTAGAGACCTCCGCCCGGGCGGCCTTGAGCACTGCCTCCACCTCCTCCTGGAGCTTCTTGATCTCGCCCGAGTTGTCTCGCACGCTCAAGAGCTTCTGCCTGATCACCTCGTCCCGGTTATCCATGAATTTTCCGAGGGGTTTGAACCAGATGGCGTCCAGCACCACCATGAGCAGAAGGAATTCGCCCATTATGATGGGGAGCATGAGGTTGAAGTCGAAGAGCTTTTCCTTCTCCATTTCTTCGGCCATAGCGGGCAGGGCCACCATGGTGGTGTTCATGGCGACCAGGCAGCCATTTCTCAGGGCCGCGGGGATCTTAAATCCACAGATGCAGCGGCAGCGGCAACAGTAATGGCGGACTGCACCGCTTGACCGTAAGCAGCAACAGTAATGGCGTATTGGACAGTAGCAACAATGGCGGACTGGACATCGAGGATGAAGATTATTCGAATCGTCAGACGAAAAAGATCGACGGATGAAAAAAAAACCGAAAAAGATCGACGGATGAAAAAAAAAACCGCATTAATTGGGGGAGTCGACTCCCATTTGTTAAACGCCTTACGACGTAAATATGCGTGAAATCCTATAGTGATAACTATCTTTAAATAGATTCATTCGAAATAATATAAAGAATATATGGTTTAAGTAAAAACTTCAATGTAATTATTAAATATGTGATTTATCTATCTATGTGAATGGCCTTCTAATTCTAATTATGTATTAATTTATTTTTAAATGAGTATCCAACTCATGTACATTGCATAATATTCCAATGTAAAATGGTCACAACAAACAATATCCACAGATCGAGTGAGAAGACACATAATGGTCACAACAAATAATATCCACGCACATATCTTTACAAAGAAAGGGTGTCGCCTGTCAGAAGCTCAGCGATCCAGATCGAGTCCTTGTCGAAAGGAAAGAACACCTACGATGTAATTAAATTAGTATAAGTTTATTTTATAATTAATACCGTTAAATGTATTTTTTAAATGCGCGAATGGGATTAAAAAGGTAAGTTATGGAAAGTTTTCAGGTTAGTTTTGTTAATAAAAATTATAAATATGTTGGAATTATAATTACTTTGTTTAAGAAAGGGTTTATTGTTTTGATAATGGACTCTTATAAAATTGTGTATTGGATGTAGCTTGGGTGGTTGGGATGAATGGTTTATTGTTACCCTCCTTACTTAAGTTCAATTCTTGTAAGTGACATGATGCTCTTGGTGAGTCCTTATGTATTGACTATGTAATTGTTTGACTATACATGTAATTTTGGCCATACCTTGATTCTTGGGAATAGCAGGTGATACAAAAATATATTTAATTTTTAATTGATAAATGTAATAAAGGAAAAAATGGAGCAAATGTTTTTAGATAATTTAATTGAAAAAAAAGTTTTGGGGTAAATGTTTATAGCAAATAATGAGGAATATAAGACCTATTTTTTTGTGTAAGCACTTATAACATCACGATATCATTTCAGGACAACACTTTGTTTTCTTAAGTTAAAATAGCACATAACATAATAATGTGCTTTAAACGTGTTATGGAATAGGTTGTAAATGAGCATAATCAATGGTGATAGTAGAGGAAGATGACTCAACAGTTGCAAAAGAGGAACGCCTTTCAACTAGAGAGACATGCAAACCCCCAAGGGTATATCCAACAACTCGTAAGCCAGATATACCAGTAATTTGTGACTTGGTAGGGGCCGATAAATCCCGAATCCCACTGTGGCGAGCCTCTATCCCATGGGTCGCCTACCCCTCGAGCCTTGTCACAACAAGCTAATGAGAAACCCTACCCCCCTCCAATTTTGAACATGTGAGCTCCGAGGAGATGACACATGTTCTTAACCATTAGGCTCGCTCATGTGCTCCTAACTTGGCTTCATAATCCATAAAATGGAGCCCAAATGAATCAAGGGAGGGATCCATGGAACACTTAGCTTTATTAGCCGGTAAAGGAAGAGGGATAGCTCATGGAGATCCTACAAAACTCAAGAGAGTAGTATAGAGAACTCAAGGCACCTAACTCTCATGGATTTTATCCTCAATAATTTTGAGGAAACCTAAAATCATAAATCATACACTCTTCCACACAAAAACCTCTTAATTTAAATATATTAATTCAGTTCATTGAATGGATTGTAAAGCAAATACAAATAAATAGATATGTTGAAAGAACTAGAAGCTAAGATTTCATTAAATGTTGAAACTTATAGAGATCTGAACAAAAGTCGATGATTCTGATACCAAGAGAACAAGGAGAAATCAAGGCAACACATCTTTCCATTAATTTAGTCTACAAAGGAAACAAGGGCAAGATTGAACTTTTTTACAGGGTCTTTGTATTTGAATTTTCCTGCATATGACATGGGACAAGACACTATTCTACTATTTATTATGCATTTGAAAACCATGTTTTTATTATTTATGGTAATTGGACTAACTCTAATAAAAAACTATGATCCTAATATACAATCATCTCTAATGCTATCTAATATATTTAAAGATAGAACTTCACTTTGACCTTCAATTATGACGGGGAAATCAAGAACTTTGTCGAGTTTTTTTTTTAACAGAAACTAAGAATTTTTTATTGATTAAAATGGATGTAGCCCAGCCAGGCTTACAAAGGGGGAATTCAGGAAAAGAAGGCTGATGACCTCTAACTGAATAGTCAGCCTTCTTATGAGTACTTTGAGAGGTGAGTCCCAAATGCTTCTGGAGCTATTCCGAGAAAATGATTGCTTGCAAGAGTAGACTCTCACGAATTGTGAGCAGAGAAGAATACAGAAAGAAAACATTAAATAGGCAGAGAGGAGAAATGCCCCTTAATGAAAGGGTCCAATTTCTTCTGAGAGCTCGAGCTAATGTTTGAGGCTGCTTCCTTTTCTCTACATTCTTTGTTTGTCTTTCGCCCTCTTTTGAGGGGAGGAGAAGGAGCTGAAAAGTATTCGAAATCAGAGGTTCCCTCTGACCTAGAGGAAGGGACTGAGGATGCTAATATTGCATGAGCTGGAGTCTTGTGAGCCAAAGCATTAGGGTATTTCTTAGAACCTGAAGAAGCAGGTTTTGGAGAATTTTGTACAACTGCCTCCAAGGAGCCAAGGGGACCAGGGATGCCCTGCTCCGAGACATCTGCAGCTTGAGATTCTTGTGCTTCATCTTCCCGAAGGACTTCAAAATTGTTTTTTTTTTTTTTTTTTCCGGTCATGGAGTATCTGCAAGAGGATGATATTGAGGAGAGGCCTTGTGCTAAGAAGTTTGAGGCTCCTTTCGCTGGGGAGGACGACGTCAATTAGTGACCTTATGGAACTCTGTATCTTTGGAAGCTGGGAGATTTGCTGATTTCTATGTTTCTTCAAGCTTGGGGCACCTTTTGGCAAAGTGGCCGTATACATGACAGAAGTTTCATTTGAATGGGATCTGCTCATAATCTAGTTCTTGAATGTGGCTCCATTCTCCTAATGTGAGCTTTAGGGCCTCCAGAAGCCCTTTTTCTAGATTCACCTCTACGCAGATACAGGTGCATTTGAACTAGCCCCCTTTTGGTTCTGCACTGTCTAGATAGCATCCTAGTTTATTACCAATGTTCATCAGAGTGCTTCCCCCCCCCCAAAGATGAAGAGGGAGGTTAGGGAGTCTTACCCAGACTGGAGCAACAGTGATCTCGGATTCTGGGTTAAACCCCAAAGTCCATGGGGCTAAGAACATGCCTCTCGAGCCCATGAAGAATGGACCCGAATGTAAGACTAGGTCTCTTTCTTCTTTATTCGAAAACTGAAAAACAAAAAACCCTCTTCCAGCTGCAAAGAGAGAGACCTGTCCTTGCAGAAGAGGGTTCCAATATTCTGCAATCCAGAGCTCCACTACCTTAGGGTTGGGCCACAACCCTGTGAACTTACCAATGAGGGATTTCTATGAGAAGATGAGTGATTTTTGGCATGTATCCGTAGGAGAGAGCTCCAGAGAAGGGATCTCATCCATCTTTTTCACGAACTTGGAGGGAGTGTGAGAATCTTCCTGAGGAGCGGCATCTTGAACAAGGGCCTGGAAGGCAGCGAGCTGGAAATGAGAGCCCATTACCTGAGAAAACCCCACGTTCAGACCACGAGGAGAAGCGGCAACTAGGGAACCCCACGCTGAGACACGAGCAGAAACATCAGCCAAACAACTAGAACTCGGCTCTGCGTAGCAATGGAGGTAGCGACCAGGGAAACCCTAGCTGCGTTTCAGAGAGCCGCTCCACCATCAAGATGAATCCTTTTTTCACTATGTAAGACGATATTCATAATTACAAGAACTTTGTCGAGTTGTTGGACAAAAGTTCCTTCAATTGTTGTTCCATGATCAGAGGCTTTTTCCCAATAAATGGAGGAATAACACTACCTTTGGAAAAATTCATTTGGCATTCTGAATTAATAATACAATCTAATTGATAGAGCTTAAATTCAAGAGGACAAAACCATACCTTTATGTACATCTTTGGGCTAGTGAACAATCCTAAAGATGGCTCTTCAAGATTCTTTTCTTCGTTATCACTTGACTATGAAGAAGAGATCTCTGAAATTTCTTTCATTGGGCTCATAAACATTCTAAGAAAAAGAGGAATCAATGATACAATTATTCATGCATGGAGTACATAGTCATGAAAAAGATATGTGGAATAACTTTATTGCTTTGAGAAGAGTTACAATGTGTCAAATTGACAAAGCATCTAAAATGTAATTCTTATTTCTTTATTTTTTAGTGCAACATGTGTAATGTCTTGCATTTTTGCATGCCATTCAAATGAAAAGTAGGGCATCACTCACAATCCTACTAAAGATGCAACGTGTGATATTCTTGTGAAGGTTAAATCTTATCATTTAGTCGTCCCAATGTCGATGATTGCCTTGGATAACTATAATATTTAAATGAACAACAATCTACATAAGTTGTATATAGATGAAACTAGTAGGCAAACACACAACAAGAGCACTCCAAATAAAAAAGAACATTAACAAATAAATTTCCAACAAACTCAGCAATGCAGACGTGATGTGATAGATAATTCAAATGCAAATGTAGAATATTAGCCACCATGACATAGGTTCTAGAATGATGCAACATATGGAAGAAAATAAAAACTCATCCATCTATTGTTAGATACTCTATTTACAAAGAACCCAAAGGATTAGTATGCTCCACATTCATTCGAGTCTCAAAAACCTTACTCTTAGGAATGATTGCATATGCATAGCTTCCCTTGGAAAAATGGATACTAAAGAGTAGTGCTATTTGGTTGGAGCAAGGAGATCTTAATACAAAGTTTCTTCACCTGTATGCAAATGACAAGAGGGTTTAAAATTCCATATGGGAGATCAAAAGGGGTGTGTGTTGTGGTTAGGGACCCTGGGGATATAGAAGTTGAAGCGGTCAAACATTTTTATACTTTATATTCAGATCCTGGTAATAATGCTGTCATAGAACATATGGAGTCGATCCATGACTTTCCCATATAATTTTCTTCTCAATAGGGTTCGATGACAAATCTTTCGGTCTTGTTTGAGGAGATTGAGAAGGTATTAAAAGGTTTCGTAAAGTCAAAGAGCCCAAGTCCAGATGGATGGACTGTGGAACTCTTTCTTGAGTTTTTTTTTATATTATGGGACCGAACATATTGCTTGCAGTGGAAGAATCCAAAATCACTGGTAAGATCTATGATGGGTTAAATTCCACTTATGTTTCCCTCATTTCTAAGGTAAACATGCCTATCTCTTTGAGTGATTTTAAATCTATTTCATTATGCAATTTGTTATACAAAGTTATTGCTAAGATTATTTCAAAAAGAATTAAACCTGTATTATCCAAGTATATATATAGGGAACAATTTGGGTTCCTATAAAATAGACAGATATAGGATGTTGTGGGAGTTGCATAGGAAACCTTCCATAGTACAAAGAACAAGAAGATGTAGACAATGGTTCTAAAATTAGATCTAGTCAAGGCATATGATCGTGTGGATTGGGGGTTCCTCCGACTCATATTATTGCAGATTGGTTTGGAAGTGGCATCTACAAACTGGATCATGGCATGTGTGCAGTCGATCAATTTTGCAGTACTCATAAATGGCTCTCCTACTAACGTTTTTAGGGGTACTAGGGGTTTGAGGCAAGGATGTCTGCTATCTCCACTTTTATTTCTACTTATCATCGAAGAGCTCATCAAACTTATAGAATCTGACAGGGAGAAAGGGATTATTGAAGGTGTTAGCATCTCAAAAATCATAAGAATTACTCACCTCCTACTTGTGGATGATGTTTGATTTTTGGGAAGGGAATTTTGGGTGAGTGGGGGAGGCTCAAGTTCATTATAGATAAATTTAGCAGGGCATATGGGATGTTGATTAGTGATAAGAAGTCCATTATTCTACATCATGAGATTGAAGACAATACACTAGATTGTTTTGGGAATCTTTTCCATATTGTTTCAAACCCGTTGAAGATGGTACTAAGTATATGGGGTATGCTCTGAAACCAAATGGATATGGGATACAAGATTGGTAATGGTTAGTCAAAATTAATAATTGTTGCTTGAGGTGGTTAACAAGAGGTGGCATACTGACTTGAATTAATTATGTGCTGACTAACCTACCGATATACTGGATATCCTTGTTCATAGTGCCTAGATCCATTGTTTAGGTTATTAATCGCAGGATTTTCATTTTCTTATGGTATGGGTCCACTAATCGTTTAAATTAATATCTTGTTAAATGGGATACCATATATTCGGTGGATGGGGCACAAAGAATATATAGAAATACATTGATGCACTAATGGCTAAAAGTTTCTAGAGGGCCCTATTTATAGATAGGTTATGGCATGGAGTCTTGATGGATAAATACTTAAAGAGATTTGGCATTGTCCAATGGATTAGAATGGAATATAACCTCTAAAAGGTGTATCTATCATATGGAACAGTCTGACTAGAGTATTTCATATCATTGGACAATGGTTGGCATGGGTGACCGAGGATGGAAACTTGATAAGAGTTGGGATGGATCCAATTGTTAGTGGCCCATAAATATATGCCTTATCAACATATTTAATTCAATGTATCCATGATAAGGGGTTATACTCACTTAAACTGGTGGCAAACTATTATGAATAAAGTTGCATGAGCACATATTGGTTAGGACCATTGGATATTGATTTTCCATAGCATCATTGTACATAATGGATGGGATATATTAGAGGTCTAAATAGAGGAGGCATGAAGCTCACTCGAGAGTCTGAAAGTCTCGCCTGGACATGGGATGGTAAATCTGGGATGGTCACTTCTAAATCTGCATATTCAGTGTTATGACAGGATACACTAGTTTCAAAGATGTGGTGGCATCAACAGATATAGAAATGGCCACCCCGATTAAATGTAAAGTTTTTTTTGGATTGGTTTGAACAATGGGATTCTAACATGGGATAACCTTGTCAAAATGGATTTCTCTAGTCCCAATATTTGCCATCTACGTGGGGAGCATGAAGAGACTATTATACACATCTTTAGACTGTGTTTTCCCCAAATATGTATAGGAGACACTAAGATGATATGTCCCTATCGAGGATGTATGGCATGGGGATTCTTTGAGCACATGCATGGAATGATGGTTAAATATAAATCCATATTTGGAGATTGTGCCTATAATTACATGCTGGGAGATATGGAAGACTAGTAATATGTTTGTTTTTTGTGGGTATCTCTCAAACATTCAGATGATTGTTCGTAGAATAAAGGCATAATGTGTTGAATTCTGAGTGGATCACAAAAAGTCTAGCAGATGTAGGTTGGTGAAACCCTTGGAATTACCAACAAATTGTTGCAGATGTTTTTTTGATGGTGCTTCTCAGTCAGATGTCTGTAAAGGAAGTGTTGGTGTGTTGATTTGGATCAATGATGTTATTTGTTATAATTTTTTCTACAATTGTAATCGAGGGACCAATACCATGTCAGAGGTTATTGCGTTGTGGGTGCTCCTATATACTACTAGAAGATTGAGTATTAGTGATATTAGAGTCTATGGCAACTCAATGACTGTGATCGATTGGATGAATGGTGCGAACAATTTACAAGTGCTCTCATCAAATTGTTGGCTCAATAATATTACAGTCCTAAAACAATAGTTCCATGTGATAAGCTTTGAGCTTATATAAAGAAAACAATATGTATGTTGATAAACTTTCAAAGGATGCACTCAGGAGGTCAGAAGGCATAATTTTCTAACAAATTATTATGGAAGCTACTCCATTGGATGAGGGACAGATTAAGACATATTAGATCTATGGGGTCGGTTTAGTAGGATCTACACAGGATTTTTTATACTTAACACTCCGTTGAATCCCTTGTATTCATCATTCAAGACTCCATTTTTTATGGGATATAGGAGCTGGTATTTTGAAATGTTATATTAGCATACACAGAGGTATAATGTTTTTTATGTTTTTTTGTGATTAACATGATTACTACTTTGACAGGGCTGCCATGAAGATGATCTGTTGATCCAACCTCTTGTTGCAATAGCTTTTAATTTTGGATAATATTCTTCACTTGATGTTTTTCAGCAAATATTTTCAGCATATATATTGGGTGATATATTTCAGCATAATGTTGATTGATGTGCTTTTTTTTGTATCGGTTCCTTTTACATGGCCTATGGTACTTTGTGTTCTACCTAGATAAGCATATGTGGCTGGATTATTATGTCATTGTTTGCATTTGTATTTATGGTTTATGGACTGGTCTAGGGGGTGTTTGGTAAATGGCCATCCATATTGGGACTATATTGTATCTTTGGGAGAAGACCATACCTTTTTTTTATATCTATTTCTAGACAAACTTATACTTTTTAATATAAGTATAACATTTTCAGTTCTGAAAAAAAATGTTTTGTTAATCTCAAGGTTCTTATTACATTGACGGTAAAATAATGTGTCAACATCCTTCTAAAACCTGGAAAGAGCCACACAACATCGTTTGAAAAAAAAAATTAATAAATAATTTCTTATAGTTTAGTGGTTGAAATATGCTTTTTTTTTAACTAGGTACTATTTTTCTATTAATATAGAAAGAGGCTGTATCATAATAAACTAAAGTTGTTTCTCCTTAAGAGAATGTTTCGAGTTTTTTTCAAAAAATACATATTATGGAATCATCTATCATATTTGAAAATACCATAGTTGTTATAACTACTAGTGCATACTTAATAGTTTTAAAACATATTTGCACCAACAACTTTGAGATTGTCTTGTAAACCTTGACCTTCTTAATTCCTAATGTTATTAAGCAATTGGGCATAAAGAAAGGCCTTTTACAAAGGAACTACAAAACTAGACTTACAAATGCATGCATATAGATTAAACAAAGCCAATGCTTCTCCTCAAAATCAGAATCTATTGGGATGTAGTTAGAATAGACAATGGGTTGAGAATCTTTAGTTTGTTGGTCCTCCAAAGCATATACCACTACCACTACCTCCAGTCACTAGTGAACCTTTATCATAACATCCGACTTTTTTTCTATAGCTTCTAATCTGTTCAAAACTTCCCTCTGTTGGTTCCCCTTCCTTTCTATTATTTGAGCAAAGAGGGTTTTGTTGAGCTAATATATTCCACCATCCTGAGATATTTTGTGTCTTTGTTTCTCAAGAAGCTTGTGTATGGCATCCACTAAAGTAACTCAACATACACTTCCCCTATTGAATTCCTACCTCTCTTAACCCTAACTTTTTTTCTCAAATTCCTCTGCTTTTGCCTTTACTTGATACACGTGGGTACTGGTTTTCACCCACCCGTTCCACTGAGTTACAATGGTTCTCCACCTTCTTGGCAATTTTCTATAGCTTTTTTGGGTCCCAAACTTATGGGGTTGTTTTGAGGCCCTAAACAATGTTTTTTTAGCATTTGAGGGGGGGAAGTGTTTCCATGGATTTCCCTAGCTCCACCCAAAATTTGTACTTCTCAGTTAGTTCTTTCCAACAAGTCATCATCTGCCCTAAACGGAGATCATATGCAAAAAAAATTCCCCAGGAAGTTAGCTAGACACCTCAAGATCGCAAATCCTTTTGGCGCTTCATCTCCTAGGGTTAGGTTTTTGGATGTTGAGGGTTTTTGCCTATGTGATTGCGATAAAAATACCCTTTTAAGTATATTTGTAATCATCTCTTGCAATGAGCATATCCAACACATCTCTCTTTAAAGATAGGCTACCACCATCCGAGCTAGTTTGTATTGCTTACAATACAATGTGTTTTTTTCCATTCAATTCATTAATAACATAGTTATTAGAAAAGACCGATCTTCAAATTGTTCGACCCCGAGAATTGGAACTGGACAAAAACCTGGGAAAAAAAAGGACCACAAAACCGGTAGAACAAATTATACGTAAAATATTCAAATTTGAATCTTTGTATGTGTGTGTGTGCATCCATCAAAAGTCAAAAGATTATACACAAATATGCAAGTTTGTCATGTATATAGCAAGTAAGAGTGCATACAACCAAAATAACATCGAGTGCAATCCATGTCTAAGCCAAAGTACATCAATAGGGCATAAACTAAGGATTCTTCAAAAACTTGATATGAGGCCACCAACATCAATCTGAACAATCATCACCACCGACATCAAGTTAAATATAGGGTTTGACGTGCTTGATTAAATCCCAATACCAATACATGATAGAATCCAGTGGAAACATTACAATACTGAAATCCTAAAATCTGTTAAGGCTGTTGAATCATGAATGGGATAAAAAATTATACTTTTGCATTTGAAGTCAACTTTATCATAGCATCATACTTTTTTTCTATATATTCTAATTTGTTCAAAAATTCCTTGTCGGTTTCCCTTCCATTCTATTATTGAGTAAAAATACTTTTGTTGAGCTAGTATATTCCACTATCCTAAAACATTTTGTGTCTTTTCTTCTAGAGAAGCATGTGTCTAACATCCACTGAAGTAGGTCTGCACCCACTTCCTCTATTGAATTCATACCACTCTTGAAACTAACTTTCTTCTCCAATTCCTTTACTTCTGCCTTTACTCCGTCATAAAACTTGTTATATTACCTATGAGTAGCTTCCATAGCTTCCCTCTTGGCCATAGTCATTCTTTGATACCTTGTCTTCTCACGCAAATTTCTGCGGGTTCTAGACCAACATCTTTTGGTAGCCTTACTCCCTTTTTCCCTTATTACATTGGTTTCTTTCCCTTCCCTGTACACACCTTAGATGCTAGTTAAGGGTGAGGTGTCACGTCCCCTCCCCTCTTGTGCCATGGAGAGGATGCGATGAATGTTGCTATCTAACCAAGCATCTAGCCCCATGAACATAATCAAGAATGCATTGGAAATAAAATACATATGCAGATGTATAATAAATGAAAATACAACAGAAGCAAATACATTCATCCAATACATAACAATTAATAAAACAAATACATTGCAGAGTTAATACAAGAGCACTTATCTTGAAAACGAGTTGCCCCGAGCAACTAGCTATGTCGCTGTAATGTTCCACCCAACCATAAGCCAGTTGTGCTCATCAATCTCTCATGAAAAATTCCACCCCCGAGCTGGGCATGATTTCCACAAGGAAAACTGTTACCGCGGGCTCACACATAGCCAAATACACACCAAGGCTCAACCAAGCCAATCTATAGTTGGGTTTATCAGGTCACTAAGGTAGTGGAAATGAAGAATTGCTAAGCTAGTGAGCTCAACCACAGAGTTATGGACACCTCTACAAGATCTATCTATCTTGGCCTCCACAATACCTAAACACTGAACACAAGGAAGTATTCCCTTCACCGCTACATAGTCCCTCAGGCCATACCTTCCCTTCCAGTGTTCTCCAAGGTGTGCATATAAGATTAGCCAAACCCTTTTGATCTTTTTGTGAGGTTCCTCTCTTCACTAGGTTTATCAAGCCAATTCTGGGCCTCTTCCACTCCTAATCAGTTTAGACCAAAACAAGGATGCACATAATAACAAACACAACTGCTGGGTATGAAGAAAAATGTTTTGGCAACCAAAAATAAAATGGTAGATGGGGAAATCAACCCTGGGAGAGTAGATCCAATTTTAGAAAATGTTTATGGGCATTACAGGGGCTGAAACGACCTCTATAAAACCCCAAATCATAAATCTCTCTTCCCATCCACTGTGTAACTCAAAAACGGACTTCCAGCCATGGAAAAATGAGGAAAACTGCAGAAAACCGTGAGGGAAAACGCCCAGCTAGCTCCAACTGCGTGAGTAAGTGAAACGCATGGGTGAGGAATGGAATGGGAACCAATTTTTGGGTGTTTTCTTGCCCCATAAGGAAAAATATGATTTCCCATATTGATGGCTTGCCCCAATACGAATTTTACTACCATACCTCTCCATTCCCAATGCATTAACTGCCTCAACCAATTTCTGGAAGAATTAAATGATTGGGTGCATAAGAAAAAATGGGAAGTTGAGAGTGTATGGGTTCTCTCATTGACATTTGGATTAACACTATTGGCTCAAGGGTTTGAATAATTCCCCTCGCTATTCCTTGTGAAATCATTCCCCCATCTCTTGTTGCATTGCATAGCTAGTTGTGGGTATTTTATTAAATTACATATTTACATGTTGTCTCAATTTATATTGTGCCTGGATAGCACGAGAACCATATGCATCGATTTTAATTGCCGATACATAAAATGCTAGAGCGACGACGGAGCATTGGCCTTGAGCTCCTCGCCATGATTTAATAATGATATTTTACATCATATACAATTTTAATGCAAATTTGGGGTCAAAATCAGGATATTACATGAGGCAGGAAGAATTGAAAGAGGATAGAGTTAAAATGACAGTCATGGGAATCCGTAACTAAATTACACAACGCAATCTAAAGTTTGTGGTTGTTGCATTGAGAATCACTAGCTTGGATAATATGAGTTACACCTTGTGGCTAGAATTGTGGTAACTCTAGTGCATGCATTTAAGATCTTATAACTTCCATGAATTCTCTATAGGACAAAGGTAAATGCATACCATTTACCATTGCACAAGTGAAGAAGAGCACATGGAGATAGAGGTTAAGAAGCCTCTTAGCTTACATTAGTACCCATTCAAGGCCACTAACATGAAACTTCAACATTACTTTCATATCTCCATATTTACTCACATGACTACTCAATTTAGGTGATGAAGAAACCTCTAAATATGCATAACCACACACCATTAACCCCATGTGCTCCATCTTACTAGCCTTCATTTCAATATTGTGAACCTACACCTCTACTTATCGCATTATGTGATATGTTTAATGGTTCAATTTGTACATGGACATCATCCACTTGCCTCCCTATCACCCCATACAAGGGTTGAAAGAAAATCTCTATGTATGGTTTTGAGTGATTTTGGTCTTCGGAGAGAGGGATTCCATTATTTATCACCTAGGAAAGTATGCCCCTCTTTTAGGTGCATTTTATTTGGACAAAATTAATTTTATTTAGCCATGGGAAAGGGTATTAGACGGTACATGAACACGGGAAGAAATAATAGAGAGACAACATGATCAATATGAATGGACAAACATTCAAAAGATGGGAAAATTAGGTTTTTTTTTTAAATTTATGACAAATTCTATGGGTTTTTTTATGACAAATTCTATGGAACTCATTAGTACATGAGATAAAAACTTAAGGTGTGAATAGTACTTAACACCATGGATCAAGATATTGACCTCATGGACTTGGTAAAGGCCAGACACATACTTTAGGTGTAGTCTTAAGGACACATCAAGTTGGTGGAGATCTAAAAATGCAAGAAGGTGTTGAATGCATATTTGACCCTTAAAATTATGGAGACATGTGATCGTTCGCTCACGCAAGTGGAAAATGTTGAGATTACAGCATCAGGAGTCATTCTCCAGTCTTGTGAGTAATATCAAGACAGTAGATTTGTGTAGTCCTACAAATATCCTCATATGATTGAGGTGGTGATGTTGTAAAGTCTTGTGAGTAATATCAAGACAGTAGGCTTGTATAGTCCTACGAATAACCTCATATAATTGAGGTGGATAGTAGGCTTGTGTAGCCCTATGAATATCCTCATATGGTTGAGGTGGATAGTATGCTTGTGTAGCCCTACGAATATACTCATATGGTTGAGGTGGACAGTAGGCTTGTGTAGCCCTACGAATATCCTCATATTATTGAGGTGGACAATAGGCTTGTGTAGTCCTACGAATATCCTCATGTTATGAGGTGGTGTACTTTACTATGTAAAGTAGATATACTATGTAAAGTAGATATACTATGTGATGTATGGCTAGTCATGGTCAACGAGTGCTACAAGTCTCTTTTAGGGATTAGCTACCCCTAGAGTGATTTACTTTAGCATGTGACTATATGACCCGAGGCAATACATATGATCATAGGTTTGGAAATGATCTTATGAGTATGATAAGATAAAGATGATTATTTAATGAAAAAACATATGGACCATGCAAAGATATTTAATATAAGCACAGAGACAGAGAGAGAACTTGAATTGCAATTATGGTAAACAAGTTCAGTTAATTAAGGAATCAACTTCTTAATTTATGCAAGTGATTGTTGGAAATAAACACTGATGGAGAAGCGCTAGTTTTGTTTAGTTCAGTTCAGTTACATTCAGTTCAGTTCAATTACACTCAGTTGTATGCAGTTACACTTAGTTCCATTCAGTTGCATGTAGTACCAGTCTATTCAGCTCAGTTAACAACTCAGTTAGAGTTAGTTAATTAATGGAAGGCACATATCTTCTTGTGGGAGATAATTATGGAGTGCGAGCTTGGCACCAGATGATGGGGGTGCATGATTGAAGATGAATCAGTGTTCAAAGTGTTAACAAGTTGCTGATACATGCAACCATTCTATTTTTGTTGTAAAACCTAATTTGACTTGTTATTAAAGTGCTATGCACTTGGCAAGTTAGACACAATGTTCCATTAGATCTCCTCTCTCTGGTGCTCTCGGTGAAAGCAATATGCTATTGTGTTGTAATCATTCTTTGCTAATAATCTATCATACTCTAAGATTGTTTGCATGGTTTTTTATCCTCTGAATCAGTAGAGGGTTTTACCAGGGTATATCTTGTGTTCTATGGTTTGATTTATGTCTTTGGATTATTGATGAGATTTATATGCATTGTTATTATGAATTAAAGTTTTAAAGTTCAAGTTTCTTCATATTTTTCTCAATCACTAACATGGTATCAGAGGGGCGTGCAAGAGCTTAGTTTGCGCAAGCAACTAAAGCCTACGTGATCTTGAGAAGTATTGAGCAAAGAGCTTGGAGCCATGGCATCGATTTCCTTCCCATCGGAAGACAAGTTTGAAGATACTTCCAAATTGAAGGCAAGAGTGTGAATCATTCTTGAGGATAATGATCTAGATGTTTACTTGACCTTAGTGAGTGAGGACTCTTTATGCAAGGCGAATTAAAGAGCAAGTCAACATGCACTATTTTCGTCACTTTTCAGGACACAAATTTCGTGGAGAATTTTTGATAAATCCGTGAAGAATCAGACAAAACGGTTGAAAACCCACTTCCGAAATTAGCCGATTTAGCTTAATCGCAAGAATATTTCAAATATATGCAATTGTGTGAGAGATACATTCAGATATTTGAAGATGAAATTCTCAGAATTTGTGTTATGGCCGTTTTCTTAAAGTGAACCAATTGATGGAACAAATCCAAGAGTTGTAAGTTGGATATTATCATTATTCAATGGATATTGTCTATAATGAGAGTCTCATAGAGTTGAGATATCATCGAAAGAAGAGGATGATCATTGGAAGAAGTTTTCTTTGAAGGAAGAACATTCACTTCGGGTTGCATGAGATCCAGTTTCTCCATGCAGAGATTTGCTACCTCCTGCATGCACTCAAATTTGCAAAGAGATCAAGACCGAGGGACTACAGTGATCTCCACAAGGAAGCAGAGATCAAGAGGGAGCATGCACAACAATAAAAAAATAAGTACCCAAATTTTTTATTATATGCTACTTAGATCTATATGTTTTTGAATGGTTTCATTACAATCATATAGAGGATGCATGATTGTTCATAAGATATGAGTATAGAGCATGCGTGATTATTTTATAAAATATGAATATAGAGGATGCATGATTGTTCAAAAGATACGAATATAGAGCATGCATGATTATTTTATAAAATATGAATATAGAGCATGCATGATTGTTTCATAAAGATATGAATATAGAGTTGCATGCTTGTTTCATAAATATAGAGATGCATGATTGATTCATGAGATATGAATGTTAGGTTGCATGATTATTTAATTATTATATGCTTTTATAAAATCAGATTTTGTTTTATTACAATCTGTATTCCTGGACTTGGAATTGTGTTTAGCATATACATTGTTGTTCCTATCTTTATTGGAATGTTATCAATCTCACGATTCCAAATTTGCAAGATGATATAAAGACTGATATAAGACTTATGTAGAAATGATACAAGGTTGAAAACATCATTCATAAGACATGAGATCTAGGGCAGCATGATTGTTTCATGAACTGTGAACATAAGACTACATGATTGGCTAGATAGAGGGATTCATGCTTACCTCATGAGATATGAACATGGGACTATATATTTCTTTCATAAAATAAATTTTTGGACTGATATAGGGTTGCATATGAGTACATAAGATTATAATGGGTTATGATAAATCGGTTGGTCAATATTTGTACATAACTAAGTAAATCTTTATCAATATATTGAAAGTATTTCATGTGAATAAAATTCATGAGTATGAAATTGTTCTAACCATGAGAATAATTTGTCTTGTAGGGAAAATTAATATGCCATTACCTACAAGTAAAGAAGGACATGAATGTGGAGTCATTCTGATGGCTGAGCCTGGAAGAGAACAGTTCGAGAGGTTCTTGTGTCTCTTGGGAAGCAGACAAAATAGATGGCTTAATTATATTCTGATAGATGTGAAGACTCCTGAAGATATTCTATCTTATTTAGATTCATGTGTCAAATAAAGAGCTTCATATATATATGAGCATAAGTCTCCGTGATGGAGAACCCATATTATGATTCTCACATTTTGCATGGTGAGAGGGACTTGCTAGTCTCACTAGCTCATGAAGAACCAGTGTAATTGGCTGATGTACCTCCTGTAAAAAAGAAGAAGGAGATATGCATGATGCTTATATTCAAAAGGAAGCTGAGAACTGTATTCAAGAATATTGTTATGATTCTTATGATTAGTGGTGTGGCAGTCACCAGACAAAGATTTTCCTCAGTTAAGGAAAATGTGCAGTAAAAGAGCCTGAAGTGTTTCAGGATGATGGACTACAAATCCATGGCGACACATATGAAGGTAAATATGAAACTATTCTTATTGCATATTTGGAGGATCTCAAGTCAATTGAGATGTATTTGGTTAGTCACAGGTCCCAAGATCTGTTATGTACTTTGCAGTTTGTACATAGACATGTACAAAGCATGTGTTGTGGTACCTACTTGGTACAAGTGTATGTGAACTCATATATATCTTGATCAATGAAATAGAGTTTTAAATATATATGAAATCTGACTAATATAGTGATCGAGGAAGATCACATGTGTTGCTTTAGATAGAGCATGTTGAAAAGCAGTAAAGCTTTTGAGGGTTCTAGTCAATTATATTTGAGACATGGTACATATCCATAGATGAGCAGCATTGCCAGCATTCTTACTAAGATTCTGTCCGGGACAAGCTTGGTATAGTGCATAATAAATCCTCTAGTTGAAGAGGGAGTATTGATGTGTCTTCATGGGCGACAGCAGATAAAGTCCCCACTAGTTAGTCATCATACATGACTTAGGCAGTCGAGGGCTGTGATAGCTTATGGAGAGAATCCACATGAGAAGAGACATGGTCAAAAGTCCCAGAGACTTTTTATAGTCTGGACTGTTAGAGAACAGTTACAACCTCTCAGAGAGGTAGTTGGGATGCTGCAAATATAAAGAGAAGGATCACTGAGAAAGTGATCATGACTTGAAGAACATTACAGAGAATGGCATGCTCACAAAGAACTTCTCCAGATAACAAAAGATTCAAGAAGTCAACAAATGTTGAAGAATGAAAGAAAATATAAGTATTTCTTTATGCATGTTATTACACATTTGTTGTATAATGTTGTATGTGATGGATTTAAAAAATCCATGGTTTCTAATTTAGAGAAACTTTATTCTGGATTGGATCCAGATGATGCTACTTTGTGTAAGTAGCTGGTTGGTCTTTGAGCAAACCTGTTATGTTTTATGCTTACTACTAAGCATATGTTTGAGTACCTTTGAGGTACATTAGAATAGGCTCTTTATTGTATTTGATACATGGCAGACCTATTATTTGATTGTGCTATCCAGCTATTGTTTTAGCCTGAGATAAGCGATGTAATTTAAGGCCAGTACTACAAAATCTAAGTGTATTGTGGCTAGTACTACAGAAGAAAGATGTATGTATGAGAGTACTACAAAAACAAAATGTGTTTTGCAGATAATACTACATACTTAGGAGTAGTGTAGCTTGGGAGGATACCTACTAGGGTGAAATACTTGAGGCTACAGTCATTAGGTGTTAATAGTCAAGCTTTCTCGAAAACCCTATATGTGTTTTATGATAAAACATATTCGAGATGAAGTTGAAC
Organism: Pseudotsuga menziesii; assembly: GCA_001517045.1. Classification (NCBI taxonomy): domain Eukaryota; kingdom Viridiplantae; phylum Streptophyta; class Pinopsida; order Pinales; family Pinaceae; genus Pseudotsuga; species Pseudotsuga menziesii. The sequence continues at coordinate 157,921 of LPNX010475401.1, forward strand.
TTCATTGAACTCATGATCCGTGAGATGTAGAATAGTTGGTGGTGGGGTATGGTTAAGACGCCCCCTAAGCTGAAAGGTCGCCGATTCTAATCCTGTCGGATACCATAAAATCCAACCATGTTAAGGGTTGGTGCAGTACAGGCCAGGTGCGGTCCCCGGGTGATTTTGACGGCTTAGATGCCTCTGGTTCGTGGTTTCTTAGCCAATGGAAACCCTACTAGTAAGGGGGGTTCCACCACTTTGCCAACAAAAAAAAACTTCATTGAACTCATGGCATGAGTTCTAGTACATAGGTGTGGCTAGGGTTTTCACCCTAGCTTGTGCTGATGAGCACCTACTAAGGAATCTGGAATCCTTAGTAGCAGTTCAATAATGTAAACAAAAATAAACTGAAACA
>LPNX010475403.1:0-30951 GCA_001517045.1 Pseudotsuga menziesii
AAATGAGAAGCTTCAGCTTACAAAATCTGAAAAAGTCTCTAAAAGTTGAACCTTTTGTTCTACAGAAGTCACAGGCTTTATAGCCTGTACAAAATTATTCTGGATCTTGAAAAACTGGATCGAATTTGTTAAAAATAAACAATAAAAAAAAGTTGCAAGAAAATAGGAAAATATCCTATTTTGATGGTCAATCTCCATATCCCAAAATATATTCCTGATCTTCAACAGCTGCAGCAAATCTTCATGGACTGATAGATGAGGTCGAAAATTCCACCTGGAGGACTGACAGGTCATCTTTTACCACAAAAAAATGGGCCAAACTAATGAAAACTGGGGCTCAGAGATGGATTTGGTTCTCCAAATATGTGACACCTATATATATATCGAAATACATTTTTGTTTATTGGTTTGTTGTGAGAAAAAATCTCTCTCAGTTTTTTGAAATTTGTTTTCATTTGCCCGAGATCTGTATTTCAAAAGCATGTGTCAAACAGGGAAATTCTGAGATCTGAAAATTAGGGCTCATAGATGGACTTGATTCTCCAAATATGAAGCACCTGTAGGAAAAATAAGAGAGGTTATTGTTCTATGAAATGTTAGGAACAAACACCTTAGACCGTTTTGCAAAATGATTCTCCAGTCGCTCGGAATCATCATTTGAAAATGATGACTTTTCATGGTAAAAACGCCAATTTCAGTGGCTTTGAGCGCCTTGAAATTTCAGTCTTAGCTATTGAAAGTCCACTTTTGGTGGCTTAGATATTGTTTTGAAACAATGCTTAACCACAAAAACATGTGTTTCGAGTTTTTTGAAATAAAGACTAACTTCAAAGTTTTTTTTATAAATATTTACAAGTTAGAACTCATTAAAATGAGCCTGAAAAAATTTAATAAAGTTTTTTTCTAATGACTTTCTACCTATTAATAAAATAAATTTGACTAATTTATTTGAGGAGATAACATCTAGCTCCTACTCAGGGATGAAATCCTTCTTGTGAGATTCCAATAACCACAGATCTGATGCCTTTCGTGTAAAACAAAAAATCAAACCTATCTTCTAGTGTTCCATTGGGCATGGAGTCATCTGGCCTTAACAGCTGATCCCCTGCAAACCTGTAGATTTCCTGTAGCTTGCCTGTAGCTTGATCTGCTTATTCAAGAAAACAACAATTGAACATAATGTATCTGCTTGTATGAAAAGCTTATTCTGCTGCCTATTTCTACACTAACCCATTGTAATGCTTCTTAATCAAGTAAACTCATGCTTCTGATGAATCCATGTAAGAAACTGGTTTAGTGAACTTGTTTTTTTATCTTGGCTCGAAAAATAATGGAAGCCATGTCATGCAGAAATATAATTTGAAAAGATGACAGAGCTATTTTTTGTCTGACAAAAATATTTTGATATCTATGTTGCTCATGGATTCCAAATATTCAACAATCAGGTCATCAAAATCATAAAAGAATACCTCTTTAAGGAGCTGTTCCAACTGAATGAGATGATTTTGCTGATGGCTGTCTTCATTGGTCTTAGTGTTTAATTTCTATTGTTCAACCTCTATCAAAGGAAAATGCAAGCTCAATTGCTGATCTAAACCTTCCTTCTCCCTTTCACCATATCTCTATAATTGGAATTCATCATGATGATATACTGGCCTATTACAGCTGACAATTTCTTTGCAAGACATATCACTGGAATTTTGATCTACAAATTCATAACTATCATCAACCATAGGATTCACACATTTCTGATCATCTCTCTGCTGAAAAGTAGAACTAGATGAAATTCCATAGGTGGCCAAATCTTCACAAACCTTAAAATCTTCTTCTTCATCATTGTATTTGTCAAATATGGGAACATCATGATAAAATTCTAATGACAGGGATGAATATTCTTGCATGGGATTATCAGCAAATAAATTTTGAAAAAGATTTGTAAAAATATTAGTTGGATCCCCATCATAATCAGCTTTCTCATCTAAATTTGAAATATCATGTTCATAAGGAGAAAGAGGGCCCTCCCGATGTTCTAGCTGAAGATTAGATGATTCTTGAAAATCCTGTTTCTCATAAAAACTACATCTTCCCTTGATCTACAAATATGAAAAATGTGGACTACCTTTAGAATCTACTGTAGATTCAAATCTGTCACATGCTGATATAAAAATCTGTTCATAATCTTTCAGATTTTCAAAGGGGACTAACTAACCTTCTTGACACCATAACTCAGCAGGTGAATTTGATACAATGTCAAAAGCATCTATACTATGGTTATCTTTTTGAAGATCATTTATATTTCGTTCACAAAGGGAAGTGTCCCCTATTTCAGCAGATTCTTCAAATGGATGAAAGTTAGAAAAAATAGAAGAACCTTCAGACCCTCTATTATCCATTTCTAGTTCATCTTGATGGGAAAGCACATTACCTTGAAGATTATTTAAGGGCAGTTGCATATTGTGAGGGAGAGATCCTTCTCTATTTACATCATCAACCTTATAACGTAATTGATATTCATCATAGAAATTATCAAATGCAAACTCATATGAAAAATACCTTTTGCAATGCTTAGTGAATTCTTTGTGAAAATCCTTCAATGATGAAATGATGGAAGGAGGTAAAGAAAAATATCATTGACGTGCATCACCATACAATGAATGCATGAACATCGTCATATGAACATCTTCATGCTGCAAATATAATAGATCCATGCATTCATGAAACTTGAGGAGGTGCTCTGCAGGATTGTCTTCTTTCTCCTCTTTGAACATAGGCATAAAATCTCCCCATTCTGACATATCAGGTACTGGATATGGGAAACCAAGAACTGAAGAAAAGTTGAGAGGTGAAAACCTCTGAGCCAAAAGAGCAGCAAATGCTTTTGACATTTGAATATTGTGGAGTCACCACTGAATCGATCCTTAATGGAGTCTCCAGATATATGATTACAACCAAAAAAGTGTCCAAGATTTGTCTATCATCAAATATGTATCTATGTCATGTCCCAAGGAAGCTGAGCTTCAATCACCTTTCCCCGGAAATGACGCCAATTTGTTAGCTCTCCAAGAAACTATTCTAGGTTGCAGCTTGAAGATGCCTGGTAACTTAATTATTTTCTCAATGATTCACTCAAATGGATTAAGTGAGATGACTAAATCAAACCTCACTCACTGAAGACATGCATAAACACAACCAGATTGACAAGGATTGTAACTATCACTATTCAGAGAGTTGTAAATAAATGAATGTACGATGAACACTTAAAATACTAGCAGAAACATACACACAACGTATATATGAATGGCTGGATAAACCAAGTAAAGTACTTGCGAATTCTATCTTATGGATATATTGACAAGTTGATAGTTATCAAACATCAAACAAACATAACTAACATGAATTTGACATTTAGATGCAAGTATAGAATAGACAAGAAGATGAAAACATGAACAAGTAATGGCAAAAGAAGCTTGTATTACCGATCATGAAATGAGAAGCTTCAGCTTACAAAATATGGAAAGTATCTAAAAGTTGAACCTTTTACTATACAGAAGTCACAGGCTTTATAGCCTTTACAAAATTATTCTGGATGCTGAAAAACTGGATTGAATTTGCTAAAAATAGACAATCAAAAATAGTAGCAAGAAAATAGGAAAAGATCCTATTTTGATGGTCAATATCCATATCTCAAAAGATCTTCCTGATCTTCAACAACTGCAGCAAATCTTCATGGACTAATAGATGAGGTCAAAAATGCCACCTAGAGGACTGACAGGTCATCTTTTAACACAAAAAAATCGGCCAAACTGCTAAAAACTGGGGCTCAGAGATGGATTTGGTTCTCCAAATATGTCACACCTATGTATAAATCAAAAGAGGTTTTTGTATATTGGTTTGTTGTGCGAAAAAATCTCTCTCAATTTTTTGAAATTCATTTTCATTTTCTTGAGATCTGTATTTCAAAAATATGTGTCAAATAGGCAAATTCTAAGATCTAAAAATTAGGGCTCAGAGATGGACTCGATTCTCCCAATATGCAATATCTGTAGGAAAACTGAGAGGTTTTATTTCTCTCTGACATGTGAGGAACAAAAAAATCCGACCGTTTCATAAAATTATTCTCCATTCGCTCAGAATCATCATTTGAAAATGATGACTTTTCATAGTAAAAATGACAATTTCGATGGCTTGGAGAGCCTTGAAATTTCGGTCTTAGGTATTGAAAGTCCACTTTTGGTGGCTTAGAGACCATTTTGAAACAATTCTTAGCCATGGAAACCTGTGTTTCGAGTTTTTTGAAATAAATACTAACTCCAAAGTTTTTGTAAAAAATATTTACAAGTTAGAACTCATTAAAATGAGCCTAAAAAAATTTAATAAAGTTTTTTTCTAATGACTTTCTACCTCTTAATAAAATAAACTTGACTAATTTATTTGAGAATATAACATCTGGCTCCTACTTGGGGATGGAATCCTCCCTGTGAGTGATATTCCAAGAACCATAGATCCGATTCCTTCCCTGTAAAACAAAAATTCAAACCTATCTTCTAGTGTTCCATTGGGCATTGAGTCATTTGGCATTTACAACTGATCCCCTGCAGCATTCTTATAGCTTGATATTCTTATTCAAGAAAACAACAATTGAACATAATCTATCTGCTTGTATGCAAATATTATTCTGCTGCCTATTTCTACACTAACCCAGTGTACTGCTTCTTAATCAAGTAAACTCATGCTTCCAATGAAGCCATGTAAGAAATTGATTTACTGGACTTGTTTTTTATCTTGGCTCGAAAAATAATGGAAGCCATGTCATGCAGAAATATAATTTGAAAATATGACAGAACTGTTCTTTGTCTGACAAAAATATTTTGATATCTATGTTGCTCATGGATTCCAAATATTGAACAATCAGGTCATCAAAATCATAAAAGAATACCTCTTTAAGCAGCTATTCCAACTAACTGAGAAGATTTTGCTGATGGATGTATTCATTGACCTTAGTGTTGAATGTGGACTGCTCAACCTCTGTCAAAGGAAAATGAAAGCTCAATTGATGATCTAAACCTTTCTTCTCCCTTCCAGCATATCTCTATAATTGGAATTCATCATGATGATATGCTGGCCTATTACAGCTGATAATTTCTTTGCAAGATATATCACTAGAATTTTGATCTACAAATTCATAACTATCATCAACCATAGGATACACACATTTCTGATCATCTCTCTGCTGAAAAGTAGAACTAGATGAAATTCCATAGGTGCCAACAAATATTCACAAACCTTAAAATCTTCTTATTCATCATTGTATTTGTCAAATATGGGAACATCATGATAAAATTCTAATGACAGGGATGAAGATTCTTGCATGAGATTATCAAAAACTGAATTTTGAAAAAGATTTGGAAAAATATCAGCTGGATCCCCATCATAATCAGTTTTCTCATATAAATTTAAAATATCATGTTCATAAGGAGAAAGAGGGCCCTCTCGATGTTCTAACTAAAGGTTAGATGATTCTTGAAAATCCTATTTCTCATAATAACTACAGCTTCCCTTGATCTGCAAATATGAAAACTGTGGACTGCCTTTAGAATCTGCTGCAGATTCAAATCTGTCACATGCTGATATAAAAATCTGTTCATAATCTTTCGGATTTTCAAAGGGGACAAACTGACCTTCTTGACACCATAAGTCAGTAGGTGCATTTGATACAATGTCTAAAGCATCTATACTATGGTTATCTTTCTGAAGATCATTTATATCTTGATCACAAAGAGAAGTGTCCCCTATTTCAGCAAATTATTCAAATTGATGAAAGTAAAAAAAAATAGAAGAACCTTCAGACCCTCTATTATCCATTTCTAGTTCATGTTGATGGGAAACCACATTACCTTGAAGATCATTTAATGGCTGCTACATATTGTGAGGGAGAGATCCTTCTCTATTTACATTCTCAACCTTATAATGTAATTGATATTCATCACAACAATTATCAAATGCAAACTCATCTGAAAAATACCTTTTACAGTGCTCAGTGAATGCTTTGTGAAAATCCTTCAATGTAAAATTCTAGAAGGAGGTAAAGAAAAATACCACTGATGTGCATCACCATACAATGAATGCATGAACATATTCATGCTGCAAATCTAATAGATATATGCATTCATGAAACTTGAGGAGGTGTTATGCAGGATTGTCTTCTTTCTCCTCTTTGAACATAGGCATAAAATCTCCTCATTCTGACATATCAGGTATTGGATGTGGGAAACCAGGAACCGAAGAGAAGTTGAGAGGTGCAAACCTTTGATCCAAAAAAGCAGCAAATGCTTTTGAAATCTGAATATTGTGGAGTCACCACTGAATCCGTCCTTAATGGAGTTTTCAGATAGATGATTACAACCAAAAAAGTGTCCAAGATTTGTCTATCATCAAAGATGGATCTATGTCGTGTCCCAAGGAAGCTGAGCTTCAATCACCTTTCCCCAGCAACGGTGCCAATTTGTTATCTCTCTAGGAAACTCTTCTAGGTTGCAGCTCGAAGATGCCTGGTAACTTAATTATTTTCTCAATGATCACTCAAATGGATCAAGTCAAATGAATAAACAAAACCTCACTCACTGAAGACATGCATAAACAAAACCATATTGACAAGGCTTTTAACTACCATTGTTCAGAGAGTTGTAAATAAATTAATGTACAAAGAACACTTACATTACTAGCAGAAACATACACACAAATTCTATATGAATGACCAGATAAACCAAGTAAATTACTTGCAAATTCTAGTTTATGGATGTATTGACATGTTGACAATTATCAAACATCAGACAAACAGAACTAACATGAATTTGACATTCAGATGCAAGTATAGAATAGACAAGAAGATGAAAATATGAACAAGTAATGGCAAAAGAAGCTTGTCTTACTGATCATGAAATGAGAAGATTCAGCTTACAAAATATCAAAAATTCTCTAAAATTTTAACCTTTTTTTCTACAGAAGTCATAGGCTTTATAGCCTTTACAAAATTATTTTGGATCCTGAAAAACTGGATCGAATTTGCTAAAAATAGACAATAAAAAATAGTTGCAAGAAAATAGGAAAAAATCCTATTTTAATGGTCAATCTCCATATCTCAAAAGATCTATCTGAACTTCAACAGCTGCAACAAATCTTCATGGACTGATAAATGAGGTTGAAAATGCCACCTGGAGGACTAACAGGTCGCCTTTTACCACAAAAAAAATGGGCCAAACTGCAGAAAACGGGGGCTTAGAGATGGATTTGGTTCTTCAAATATGTGAAACTTGTGTATAATACGAAATAGTTTTTTGTATATTGGTTTTTTTTTAGGAAAATCCTCTCTTGTATTTTTGAAATTCATTTTCATTCGCCCGAGATTTGTATTTCAAAAACATGTGTCAAACAGGGAAATTCTGAGATCTAAAAATTAGGGATCAGAGATGGACTCGATTCTCCAAGTATGCCACACCAATAGGAAAAATGAGGGAATTTATTTTTCTCCTATATGTTAGGAAAAAAAACCTCCAACCATTTTGCAAAATGATTCTCCATTCACTCAGAATAATCATTTGCAAATGATGATTTTTCATAGTAAAAACGCCAATTTCGATGGCTTGGAGTGCCCTGAAATTTTTGTCTTAGCTGCTGAAAGTTCGCTTTTGATGGCTTAGAGACCGTTTTGAAACAATGCTTAGCCACAGAAACCTATGTTTCAAGTTTTTTGAAATAAAGACTAGCTCCAAAGTTTTTTTTTTAAATATTTACAAGTTGGAACCCACTAAAATGAGCCTGAAAAAATTGAATAAAGTTTTTTTCTAATGAATTTCTACCCCTTAATAAAATAAATTTGACTAATTTATTTGAGGAGATAACACCATGAAATCATAGCAGATCCCATACTATAACATCAACTTGATGTGCTTTTCCTGTCTAAGACACTTCCAGCCCAATTTGCATCCATATAGCCATACAATCTGTACTCATGGATTCCATCATAGTATAGACTAAAGTCTATATTCCCTTTCAGATATCTCATCACATATTTTGCAGCTACGAGGTGAACACATTTGGGTTGAACTAGATATTGAATCAAAGTGTTCACAGCAAAACAAATGTTAGGTCTGGTATTTGTTAGGTACATCAATGACCCAATGATCTATCTTTATTAAGTCACATCCACTAACTCTGATGAGTCATCAGCTAATAACTTCAGGTTGGAATCCATGGGTGTGGCCATGGATTTTCATTCCAACATATTGAATATTTTCAATATCTCTACTGCATGATTTCCCTGGTTGAGAAATATTCCTTGTTAATTTTTCCATACTTCCAAACCTAGGAAATAATGCATTAACCCAAGGTCTTTCATCTCAAATTATTCAACGAGTTTCTTCTTTCTTTCCATAATTTGTTTCTCATTCCCTGTCAAAAATAAATCATCCACATATAGTAATAGTATGATAGGTTCTTCTTCTATAACCTTGAAATAAAGGTTAGGATGGGCTTTACTCTTGGTAAATCCCATGCTCGTTAGGAAATTATCTATCCTTCCATACCAAGCTCTGGGAGCTTGCTTTAGGCCATACAAGGCCTTCTTCAGTTTGCATACATGAGTCTTTTTGGCTTCAACTTCAAATCCTTGTGTTTGTTCTATGTATAATTCTTCTTCAATCACACCATTTAGGAAGGCTTTCTTCACATCCATGTGGTGTAAGTCCCACTTCACCATGGGTGCAAGTGCCATGATAGTTCTAATCGATGTATACCGTGCTACTGGAGCAAACGTTTCTTCATAATCAATTCCCTCTTTCTGAGAGAAACCTATGGCCACAAATCGAGCTTTATACTTCTTGATACTTCCATCAGCTGCATGTTTTATCTTGTAGATCCATTTGGAGGATACTACACTCTTTCCTTCTGGTTAGGAAATTATCTATCCTTCCATACCAAGCTCTGGGAGCTTGGTTTAGGCCATACAAGGCCTTCTTTAGTTTCCATACGTGAGTCTTTTTGTCTTCAACTTCAAATCCTTGTGGTTGTTCTATGTATACTTCTTCTTCAATCACACCATTCAGGAAGGATTTCTTCACATCCATGTGGTGTAAGTCCCACTTCACCATGGGTGCAAGTGCCATGATAGTTCTAATTGATGTATACCGTGCTACTGGAGCAAACGTTTCTTCATAATCAATTCCCTCTTTCTGAGAGAAACCTTTGGCCACAAATCGGGCTTTATACTTCTTGATACTTCCGTCAGCTGCATGTTTTATCTTGTAGATCCATTTTGGAGGATACTACACTATATCCCATACATCATTCTTCATTATTGACTAGTGTTCTTCAGTCATTTCTTCTACCCACGCTTTCTTCTGTACTACTTCTTCGTAGTTTCTAGGTTCTTGATCCACCAAATCACACATCAAAGCTACATAATTGGAAAATGTCTTAGGATTATTACTTACCCTTGTGGAGCCTTCAGGAGCTCCATATATTTCTGCTTCTTGTATAATCTATCTTTCCCAAGAAGGATTTCTCTTTCATGATACCTCCATAATAGGAGGTTCTTATGGTTTTGTCATGTCATTTTCTTCAGGAGCTTCATCTTTAGGGAGGAATGTAGTCTCTACATTTCTGGGAGGTACATCTTCTTCATATGTTTCTTCATGTTGACATTTTCTAGATCTCTTGAGAGATGCTTCTTCATCAAAGGTTACATCTCTACTGATTTTCGTGTGATGGAATCCAGGAATGTCAATTTTGAATGCTTTGGACACTTCACAGTATCCAACAAATATTCCCTTCTTTCCGGAAGGGTCCAATTTGGTTCTTTTATCTTTTGGTATATGAATATATATTGGACAACCAAATATATTGAGGTGACTTACCTCAGGTTTCTTTCCCGTGAACATCTCTTCTTGAATCTTGAACCCAAGAGCACTATGAGATATTCTATTATGTACATAGACAACAATTCTTGCTGCTTCTACCCATAGATGCATTGGAAGATATTGATCATATATCATTGTCTTCACTGCCTCCATGATAGTTCTGTTCTTTCTTTTTGCAAAACCATTTTGTTGAGGATTGTAGGGAGTGGTTAGTTCCCTCTTGATTCCGGCATCTTTACAGAAGGATTCAAATTCTTTTGAAGTATACTCTCTGCCATTATTTGATTGGAGTGTCTTGATTCTTTTGTCTGAGAGATTCTCTATCAAGGCTTTGAATTCCTTGAACTTCTCAAACACTTCACTTTTTTCTTTCAAGAAATAGATCCATGTATTTCTTGAATAGTCATCAATAAAGGTAATATAATATTTGAAACTACTCAAATATGTGGAGGACATTGGACCACACACATCTGAATAAATCAATTCTAATGTACCTTTTGTTTTTGTTTCACTCTTCGAAAATGGATTCTTGATGTTCTTTCCTTTCACACATCCTTTGCAAATGCCTTCATGTTTGATCTTCATGTCTAGTAATCCCGTCACTACTTTGTTCAAATGAGGTAGTGCTTTGTAATTGATGTGAGAAATAATTCTATGCCATAGTTCACTAGGATCAGTGGACTCATGAACAAGGGTTTTTTCTGCATGTCCCTTAAGTTTATACTAGCCTCCTTCTTCTTCACCAATGATAACTACATCTTCAATAGTATTCCCTTTGGGCCACATGAGTACTTGACCATCTATGAAGGTAACTATGAATCCTTTCTTATCTAAATTTGAGATGAAAGTAAATTCTTCTTTAGACCAGGTACATATAATACATCTTTCATCTTTAGTGGATTTCCCGAATCAATTTTGTAGCTTGCTTCACCAACTCCTTTGATTGGATATTGATAGTCATCTCCTAGGAATAATTTCCAAGGAGAGTTCTTTTCTTCAAGTTTGGACAGAGTTTTATTTTTTCCCGTCATTTGCTTTGAAGAACCACTATCAATAAGCCAAGTGTATTCTCTAGGTGTTATAGACCTAGAGAGAGCGAAGAATAGTACATACTCGTCTGCATCTTCTTCTCTTGCTTGCTTTCTTGGAGGTCCTTCCTCGTCTTCTTCTTCATCCTCATATTCAGCTAGATGAGCATGGTGTCTTTTTTTGTTTTTGATCCTCTTCTTATATTATTGTTTCTTCATAGGATAATTTCTGGCAATGTGTCCTATCTTGTCACAATGGAAACATTGAAAACCAGAGTAGTCCTTATTTGATAGAATTTCTCTTGATCTTTGGAATCTTCTGGGAGGTCGATGCTCCTTGTGGTTTCCCATATTGAAGTTGGGTTGATTTATTCTTCTCTTGGTATGAGTGGCTAGGGCTTGATCATCCTCCTTTAGTAAGGCTTCTCTATTTTCCACTCTAGTCTCCTCTTGAATGTAGTCTTCCCATATCACATCAAAATTCATGCTTTCCTTCCTAGAACACATCATTTGAATGAATGACTCCCAAGGTCTAGAAATACCATTGAGAGTAGTCATAACCATCTCATATTCATCAAGTTTGTATCCAATGGATTCTAGTTTTTCTTTGATATGAGAAACCCTTGTGAAGTAGTCCTGGATGGATTCTCCATGACTCATCTTGGTGCTCTTCAGTTGAGCTCTTAGATTCATCTTTCTATTGATGTTTCTAACCTCATACATTATCGATATGGCATCATACATTTATTTTGGATTCTTCTTGGATGAAACTTGAGGGATCAAGTGATCCTTGATAGAGTCAACAATAATCCTTTGTGCCCTAATCATATCCTTCTAGTGTTTCTCCTTAGCTTCAGCTTCTTTAGGTTCTGCAACTTCCTCTTTGATATACTTATAAAGATCATTCTCTTGGAGAATGAGACCAATCCTGTATTTCCATGCTCGAAAATTTTCTATGCATTCTAGCTTGTCCTAAAGCTTAGTGCTTAGGGCCATCTTGTCTGAAAATCACAAAAAGTTGAAATTCTGCAGAATGAGAAACTAAACTTACCAGGAGATGCATTTGAATGAGGTGAGTTGACTAGTGTGCTTGGTTTATGGAGATCTCAAGTCTTCACCTTCCAAATCAAACTTGCAAGATTCAGCTTCTGTAGCTTCCAGCTATTTTCTGGTGCAACTGTCAAACTAGGGTTTGAATTTCCCAGAGACTCACTCACCCAAAAACATCAATTCAAGGCTCAATATATGCGCTCTTGGAGGGCACAACTTTCTATGCAAGCAGTTTTTTGAAAGTCAAAAAAATTTCAGAAACCCTAATTTCTTTCGGAGAGAGAGAGAGGGATTTTTCACCTTGTGAAAGCTATTCTATTCAGGCTATCTCTAATACCATTTTAAAATTCCATATTCTAAGCTATATTATCAGCATTTAATTTCAATTTCATAACAAAAGCATATAGACAGGATCACTTAAAGAAATAGTATCACAAGAACAACACAAATTTATCCTGAGAAAACCCTAAGAAGACCCCAGGCATCAATCTCCCTAGCTCTCATCTGATGATATCTTGCATAAATATAGATCATCAAAGGATCTACTTGTCTCTAAATATCACACATCCACTCATCGATCCTGGGTAAACAAAACTCAAGTGTTTTCTTGTGAACTCTTTTAGGTGGTCTTTTTGGAGGAAATACTCCAAACATCCATTGGACCTAATTGTGTGCAACTATGTACCCTTGTATACTATTGCACATCCCTGTGTCCTCTTGTATATTTTTGTATACATCAATATCCTCTTGTGGCATTGTTTATGTGCCACTATGGCCAACACTCTATTGATGTCAATAGAGACCATATCCTAGTGTGTCGCTAAATTCATTATATATATATCATCCCAATCTATGGATGCATATACTTCCCTGCTAGCTAGTCGACAACGAATGTACTCAACTATCTCCTCTATGATTAGAACTCTCTCCAAATGAGGTGGATCGTGTCCCTTTGTGTCAAATATCTCCTTAGGTTCCTACAAATTTGAATGCTCCTCATGCATAATTATCACTAGAGGCTCTTCCCTTAAAAAATGAGTTCCACTCATGTTCTCATGTTTCACTACTGCCAAAGAGGGTGAAGTCTCTACTACTATCAATGATGAATATTGTGCCAATCTTATTTGGTGACTAATCTCCTCAACCTTTTTTGCCTTATCTTCCGCAAACTTAAGAGAAAGGTCCTTATCCATGAACTACTGCAAGTAATCATACTTCATCTACTCCAACGGTTCTTTGATGATGCATAATTGGGTACTAGTGACCCCTTTTGTAATTTTCCTTTGCCTCTCCTCTATTTGGGTCTTCCATATAATATTTTAAATAAAATTGTGAGAACTATATTCTCTCATCAACACCTACACAATTTTATCCTTTGTGATCAATAGTCGGCTATCCAAATCATACAATGTCATCTCATCAGTATTGTATGATATGTTACCTAAAGGATGAATCAACTCACTAGTTGGTATGGTGTAGTGATGGGACTCATGGAGGGTGTCATGTTCATAAAGGTTCTCATCTATCACTTTAGTCCCTTCTTTCTCTTCCTCCCGTGAAATGAAATCATCTTCAAAAGGTAAACCATGCCACACTAAGTTCTCATCATGCTTAGGTTCATCCACTCCCAACTCATCATCTATGGTTACAATCATGCCCGTGTTATCATCCATGTCATAAAAAAGATGAGCTATGGAGTCCATGTTATCATTGAAAGCATACATAGGGAAGGAGGTTTCCTCCTTCATATCTCCATAGTTATCATACATAAGACAAGTTGTTTCATATTCATCTTTGGATGCTTCAAAAAATGAATTGTAGATAGATCCATTCATTATACTGGTGTCATTGGCCTCATAAAATGCTATTTTGTCTTCCTCTTTGCACAAATCCTCAGTAAGGCTAGCTGCATGTTTCTCCTCATATTTCAGCTCTAATTTTTTAAAATAGTCATCATCCAAATCCTTGGGATGTCTTCCATACTTTAAGATATGTTTGGAAATCTAGTACTCTCGAAAGGGTACAACTACACACAACTTATCTTTCAATGCCAGATATTCTCAATAGCGAAGCATGTATTCTATCTCCTTCAATTTCATTCTTGGGTCTTGGTACAAATATTTGGACATGATCTAGTAGTATTATTCAAAGGATAAGGCTATATAGATCTCCCCATCTAATGCTCAATAATCTAGTAATTTATCCAAGCATTCTATATCGGCCTTCATTTTTTCAAACCCCATGATCTTAATTGACTTGACTGTTGAACTGTATGATCTATTACCTTCATGAATTACTTCACTAATAGTGTATTAGTACTTTTGTAGGACGTATTGTCAACCCCCAAATCTATAATATAAGTTCCATAGTTTAGTTATGAATATTTATGTTATAGTCAAAGTGGTTTGGGTGGTGAATTTCATCAAACACTTTAATGGAAGTTGATTTTTACCTCTGATAATTGTTGTAGATTACCCCCTTTGGTGGATGATTAATCTCATTGGCACTAGAATAAGGCTACAACTCCCCCCTTTTGAATTATATGTCTTCCTCATGTAGTTTCAATTGTTGCAAATCACTTCTAATAATTAAAAATAATTTCCAGATGACGCCGAGCAGCTTGTATAGTTAATATTAAGAAAGAAATGACACAATACCCATAGATAAAACATGTTATTGATGGTTCACACCCTCTCAAAATGATATGTTCTCTACATTGATGGCGTCATTCTCTGACACAAAGGGTTTGTTCCTTCCTTGGGAAATGATATGCCTATAGGTGACTATACGTCTTGCATACCAAATACCAATGAAAATGATGCCAATGCATCAACTACTACTCTCTCCTCAATAACTACTGAATTTAGTCGAATATAAAATTTTGACGTTTTCTCAAGTGAACTCGACATCCTCAACTGTAACCAAGGAGAGTTGACCCTCCACAATATGACAAGGTCTATACTATGATTCGAATATTAATAAGAATGTAACCCACACAATTGAAATTTGGTCTTAGCAGAGAATCGACCTTCCCTTAATGAGGAGATCAACCCTCAATATGCACTTGAACTCTCACAAACTAACACAACTTCCCACAAGCCAAATTATACTCCAATGTTGAAATCCAATGTTAGCAATTCGATCCTCAAGTAGAAATGACTTCCATAAGTAAAATCGACCTCCACAACAATCCAATTTTCTCCCTACAATTCAGAAACTTAGTGGAATTTGGAACCCTAAGGATAGATTCAGTCTCTTTTAACAATCACAACCTCCATGAATGATTTTTGGCCCCTTCAACAAGCATGGGCCTCCTTTTGGCACCCATGTTTTTAGAAAACACGGGTTTTCAGAAAACACCATAGATCCCCCTTGTAATTCAAAGTTCAATAAGCAAAAGGGGTCGGGCCCTCTAAACCATGAATCCACAAGGCTTGAGCCTTTTCCAGTTCCACGAAGCTCCAAGGGAAAAATTTCCTTCCATAAGTGCCACAAGTAAGTAATAGTAACTTTCCCCCTTAGTGTAATCCTCCAAAACAATAAATGCACCACAAATTCAAGAAAAATTCACCAAATAAAATCTCAAATGGAAATTATCAACTGAATTCCCCTTAGGTTGGCAAGATCTCCTGCTCTGCTACCACTATAATATCCCTGATACAATTATAGGCACAATTCTAATAGTTTGGTTTTAGAAATGAGCGAAATTATTCCAAAATCTCCTCAATAGATGCAACTTCCTCCTCCAATATTGTCGAAGGGTTAACCCCTAACCTCCAAACCCTCTATAAGATGTTGTCCAACCAAAATATGAAGCTCAAGTGAATACCTTGGATGGATCCTCATCTAGCTAGGGTGGATCTTTGACCACTAAAACCATACAAAAAATGGAAGGGTTTTTCTAAACCCTAACAAAAAATATGGACAAACTATAGAGATTCATAAGGAATCGATATCCAAATCAACACATCCATAATGGATGAGTTCCTCCTCTTGTTTCTTCTTTTTTATCCCAATGCCATGGACAATACCATGGGTCATTGAATACCAATTTCATAAGAAAAAAACCTTTTCCATCTAATTGGCAACAAATAACTTGTATATATAGTGACTATAGCCTATGGAATCCTAATAGGCTACTCATTCATCCTTGTATGCAACTTCAAGTGGAAGGGGACATCACATCCTCCAACTTCACCTTATCAAAGCCAAACAATATCAAATCAAGACACAATAATCATGCAATAATGGAGTTGTTCACTTTATCTCAAATTCCAAATAATATCATGCCTTTCATGGAAATTTCATGTCTCCCAAGGCAATTCCACACTTACCAAGGAAACCACTCCAAAAAGTGCACCCTCAAGGGAAAGAGGACAATTGGACTAGGGTGAAGTTGGAGGATAAGCTAGAAACACCACACACCCTCTAATTCACAAATTATAATGGTTTCATGTATTCCAATGCACTTACTCATAGGAGGACACCCCGTATTATTTGTGAGTAAAACCCTATTGCAAAATTTAGGGTGGACCAAAAATACTAAATCACAGTTATTTTTAAATGTTTGATTTTATTTAGATTTTGTGCATGAATGTTTCCATGGTGTTCAATCATTGTGTGAAAGCTTATGGATTTGCATCATGTATAAATTTCAAAGCAACTGGCGTATTTTAGGTGGACCCTCCACCCATCATCAAGATCATTTGAAGCTATGGCACAATAGAAAAGAAGATGGCAGTAGAGTATATATAGAAAATTAAAAACTAGTCGTTAATTATAAAAGCTAGCCATTAATTATAAAAATCATAGATAAACATGTTTGGGGATGTAGTTGAGAAAAACAAGGTTGACAAATTGAATAATATAATAAAATAAATAAATTATTTTATTAAAAAGAATATTTTATTTTATTTTTATTTATTCTAAAACTTTGGTGGAGAAAAGTCAAAGGTTAAAAATATTAATGGATATAAAAAATGATGGAAACAATTATTCAATCTGTTAATTTAAATATAGTAATTGAAAAGATTCAAATGAGAAAAAATGGGGGTTAATTGGATATTTAATAAGTAATTGTTTTAGTTTAAAATATAGTAAAAAATATAAAATAAAAATATATAAGAATAATTAAATATAAAGGGAAAAATTGAAAGCGTGGTAAAAAGAGGGAATTAAGTGTTTGAATTAATGAAATAAATCTTAGGAAATTTTTTTATGAATAAAATAAAACATGCAAAAATTGATAAAAAGAGGATCGATATATAGGGTATTAGGTTCTTGTCTGAAACCCTAGGGCTAGTGAGAGATTGAGTCTAGCATCCCTCCTATTGGTATGGTATTCAATCATTTGCAACTAGGGCTAAGCTAGAAAACTTAAGGGTTAGTTAGGGAAGCCCTAATTAGGGAAAATAGAGAATTCCAAGGGCCAACAAAACAATGGAGAGCTCCTTGGTAGGGATATCTCCTCAAGAAAGTTTATACAATGTTAGAAAACAAACCATAACTCAATCCAAAGCACTTCAAGTGCAACCTTAAACTAGGGTTAGGAGATCAAAATTACCAACATTAATAAATAATGATCAATATAATTGATCATAGGTCACCTTGAACATGAGTTATTACAATTAGTCTAGCATCAACTTAGCATGTGCAAAACAAAACACTAAAACATCATCAATTCATCCTTCAATAAAAAAATACATCCAAGAGAGAGGTGCACATAAATTCAAGTGATCCACTATACCAAGGGAAAAGGAAAATAATACATAATTTGAACCCTTTTCCATGATTTACAAATAAGGTGAGGTTTTCTTATTTATATGAGACAATCGTCAACCTTTTACAAATTTGAGCCAACAAAGTGAATGGAAAATTATAAAATTTAAGTTTAGTGCACCCACAAACCGGGTTATAAACCATACAATGACATGAAATAAGAATAAAAATTTTCAATTAGGCTCCACCAAGTGCAAGGTGAGCCAAAAAAGGAATTCATTCCCTAACTAACCCCAAGAGATTCATATCCCTCAACACCCTCCTTTTTAACAAATAGGATTATTCTTGAAGGAATGGCATCATGGGCTTGGATACCAAGAGGAGGAGCTTTGCAGCAAAACAATAGGTCCAAGTGGACAAAATGAGGTGTGCTAAACCATGTAGTATAAATATTACTTGCACAATCATTTCTACAAAGAAAAATATGAGTGTGTCCATGTGTCCCAATGATTTTCCTCAAGGGCACCGGACACCCACCCAAATGGTAGTCAATAGAGCCAAAAGGCCAGCACCTCCTTGAGGAAGAAACCAAGGGTACTTTCCATGACCTAATCAGGGGTATTTAGCCCCAAAATCAACACTCTAAGTAATTTAGCCACCCAAAGTTGTCCTTCACAAAATAAAAATAAACCCCTCACTCTAGTACATATGGAAGGAAAGCTTCATACACTCTAAAGTGTAACAGTTGGCTCCAACTGTGAGACATGTGTTGTCCTAGAGAGTGTATGAGAGCCCTCTAGAATCACATGGGTATCTGTAGACCTACATACACATATAAAAACAAATACATTAAATCCATCGGAGGTAGACACTTTTGTCTTTCCTTGTTCAAAATGAAATGTAATGAAAATAAAATGACACAACAAATGCTATGCAGGGGTAAAAGTAAATGCTGAAATAAAATGAAACTATACATACCTACACTAATTATAATAAAAGACAAAGGTTAATTGAAATCATACCACTAGTGCAACCATGAAAAAGTTTCTTCCTTTGTCTTTGTAGACAGTCCAAGACAAAAAAACATCAAGGACAAGCTGAATATATAGTACTACCTTTGTCAGAATGGGGATGGAATGATGAACATGTTTGAGATCTTGGAAACCTTCAAGATATTTCCACAGGGAAGGATGTCCTTCACAAGATTTTATATGCATGTATGAATTAGGCTCAAGTAAAAACTAACACCATTATATACCTATTTTGCAAAATCTATTTTCCCCAATTGACCTTAAAAACCATCAAGGAATTATGCATGATGAGGTTGAAAGAATTTTTCCATGTTTTTCATAAACCAACACATATTCTTGTCATCGTAAAAAACACTCTGATAATTAATGTCACTAGGAATTTAAGGTTTTAAAACTACTTTCCCTATTCCTGATTCTATTATGGATTTACAAGGGTGAATAATAGAAGTAGATGCTGCTATGGAATTAGCCCATTGATTTTGAGCTCTGGGAATCACTTGTAAATCTAAGGTGTTGAAAGTATTTGTGGAAAATTAGATTGCATCCATCTCCCATTTAAACCTTTTATTTTCACATGCAAAAAATCCTTTGACTCTTCCCATACCCGACTATGACTTGGCACCATTAAATTTCATCCTCCAAAATTGACCAAAAACACTGGTGGTGAAGAATATATATGATTTGATATCACTTCAAAAGAAAAAATTTTCATTCCATGGATCTTTTGGTTGTCCAAAACTTGCATCAATTTTTAGGAAGCATAGGAGTGTTGGTTGAGATCCACCCTAGGAGAGGGTAACCCTAGTTGATTAAGATCAGCAATAGAATTCTCTATATGTGACCTTATATCATCCTTAATGGTGAATGAGAATGGTTGAACCAAGTCACAAGGGATCTCAAAGGAAGGTACTCTAAGGTATTCAAAATTTATACTTTCCTTACTAGAGGAATCATGTATGGGTTCTCCATGTTGATGTTTCTTTAGGTTGCAACATCGGGAAAACATTCACTTAACGAAAATGGTCAGCTAGTGGTGAATGAGACATTCAGTCACAAGAAATGGTTGGAGAGTAGTGAATTATACATTCATTCATGGGAAATGACCATGTATTTTGGTTAGTGGTGAATGGCCTAGGTAGGGGCAGTGCTCCTCCCAGGTCATATGGTGTGGATATTGGCCCAGGGTTCTCTCACATTACCTACTGTAGGATCGAGTAATCTATTCTATATCAAAGTATCTGACTTGTTTATTTGATAGGGGATTTCATCCCCCTATGGAATATACAATTCTAATCTAATGTTGAAATTGACATAAACTTTAAGAAGTGTCCATGTGTTCTTAGTGTGGGTCAAATCAACATTAGAGCTCTATTTGTGAATAAACGTGCATGTGAGGAGATGATCATAAACAAGGACAACTTTTCTATGATGAAGAAATAACCAAGGGGTCAATACATAGCATTCAAGAAGTCCCAGATAGAATTGACGAAGTTCCAAAGAATATTGAAGACAAAAAGACAAGTTAGACTGTAAGAAAGAACAAATATGCCCAAGAAAAAAGACAAGTCTGTCCCAACAAGTAAAAATTCAAGGGGACAAAAGAATATAAATAAAGTGCTCATACTCATTTGATCACTCATCAACACATCAATTCTTTTTTACATTGGTGCGCACTACCCAAGAGGGCATATAAAATGTCAAAGGAGTAATTATTTGGGTTTCTTATTGACTCTAGAGGTTCTCTATCTCTATCTAGGATTTATTTGTGAAGTTCATTCTCTCTTGTTCCTAGGGTCTCCTCATGAAAACATGAAGAACTTTATGTGCTAGGGTTTCTCTTTAGGATTGGTATTGTACTTGAATTGGACTTATTTATTCTAAAAACATTGTTGGGTTTTCTCCCTTTTGGGTTTCCAAGGTGAAAAATAATTGTGTCTCGCATGGATATGTTTCTATGATCCTTTGTTTCCGCTGTAACTTTAGTTGAAATCTTCAATGTGCAATTATTCAATGGAAACTATGGGATGAAATGAATGTTTGAAATCATTGAGAAATGATATCAAGTTATGGAAATATATTAAAAATTCAACATGGTATCAGAGTATTTTTTAAATACAACCATTGACCAACCTCATATCTAGGTTGCAATTTAATTATTTGAGTGATATTCTTTCCCAAAAAAGTAGGCCCAAAAAAAAACAGGCATGAAAACGTAGGTCTGAAAAATTAGGTATAAAATTGCAAACTTGGAGACTATGAACTGGAGGTGTTTAACATTTCAAGCAAGAAAGAAAATCTAGCTCTTGCAACTCATGCAAGGAAAGGAAAACGAAGAATAAATATTGGGAACAAAAATGCAGGTGGAGAATCAGCTCCAGTTGAAGAACAAAAAAAGAAGGATCTTTCAAGGATCATGCGCTACAATTTCCATACATTTGGTCACTATGCTTATCTGTGTACTCAAAATAAAAGGAAGAGAAAGTAGCATGCATCAACAACTGATGTTGATGAGAATTGACAACAAAAGAAGACAAAACTTGATGCTAAAGTGGCAATAAGTCTTGAGAGAGAAGACACATATGAAGATTGACATTTGTAGACCAAAAATCACATCAAGGAACACTTCATAAAGAGGTATTCCATAGATCCAAGTAGAGCTTGAGGATATTTTTAGGGGTTATACATTTGACAAGAATTCCAAGATCTCTTTTCAAGTAGTGATGGTAGATCTGGGGAGATCTTCAATCTAGTGTACTTATATCGGATTCTTGGAGTTCAAGGATTAGGAAAAGAACTTTACTAAGAATAAGATACAGGTTTTGGAGAAGAGTATACCTCCAAGGACTTCAATATTTTCTATAAGGAGGTAGGGATCAAGAGGGAGTCAACAACAAGATAAGTATTCAATGCCTTGTGCAATGCGTTTTATTTATTTAAGTTAAGTTGATATTTTGTTAGAACAATTATTAAAATGATACTAGTTAACTCTTGTGGAGATGTCTGTCATGTATTGATAGGTCCATAGTGGAGGCTTTCAAGTTGACAATCCATGATCAAAATTTAACCATGTTCTTATGGGTACATTCATCCAGTACAATAGTTTAAGATTAGAACAAGAGTCCTCATTAGATATTGGGTGACAAGACTCATGAAAAGGTATTCACAGGAGTGAAGCCAAAGGTCAACCACTTTAGGATATTTGGTTGTCCAGTATACATCCATGTGTCAAAGAAGAAGAGGAAAAATTTAGAACCTTCTGAGAAGAAGGATACTTGTGTGGGATACAAGAATTTAAAATACGACATGATCTAGATTATAGGAACAATGTCAAATTGAGGTTAGTGGGGACGTTACTTTTGATGAGGGTTATCCTCTAGGAAGTACAAAGAGTCTCACATGGATATTTATAGTGAGGAGAAGGAGGATCTAAAGGATGAGGGTATGGTTCCCTCTAGTTCCCTTATTCATCTTTCAAAATATTACGAGGATTCAGTAGACAGAGACAGTGGATATACCTAGATATGTTGCAGTGACTAGGAAGAGGCCATCATGGATTCATTATGCTTTGTAGGCTCAAAGAGAGTCATGGATGATATTCAATGTTGTTGACGTAGCAGGAGGTTCATCTCAGTGTATAAGGAAGCAATTTGTTTTAGTGCTGGATACTCAGATGCAGGGAAATCGGGGTGTCCAGATGTAGAGAGTGCATGATACTAAAATGTAGAGAGTATAGGATACTAAGATATATAGAGAGAAAAGTATCCAGATGCAAAGAGTGCAGGATACTTAGATGCAAAGGGAGTAGAGTTTCCATAAGGAGATGGAACATGATACTCAAATGCAGATGGAGGAAGGTGCTCTAGCACAAAGAGAGTAGTTGTAGTATAGTTTGTTGATGATGAAGGAGGTGCCCCAGCCAGGAGTCCCTACCTCACCATGAAGAAGTTAGATTAAGAAATCGAGATGAAGGATCTTGTCCTGATGCATTACCTCTTGGGATTAGAGGTGTGGTAGATACCATTTGAGATATTCCTCGGTCAAGGGAAGTACATAGTTAATATCTTGTGAATATTTAGTATGATAGACTGCAAGCCCATGGCTACACCTATGGAGGAAAATATGAAGATGTTGATTGATTTCGCTTCATATTTAGATTCAGTGGATCCCACTATTTTTAGGTAGCTAATTAGATCAGTGATGTACCTAGTTAACATTGGGAAATATATTTCCTCTGTAGTAAGCACCCTAACCCAATTTACGGTTGAGCTGGGGCATGTACAATGGGTTGTGGAAAAGCATGTGTTGAGGTACCTATGTGGTACAACTGGATATGGTATGAGATATGTATTAGGTGGTGATGTGAGTCTACAATGATATACATATTCTGAATGGGAAGGGAGTGTAGTGGACATAAAGAGAACCTCAGTTCCTTCCATGACACTATCATTTTTTAACACAAAATGTGACGCCTTAGATATTTGATTTTCGACATATTGATGTTGGAAATTTGAAAATCCTCTCTTTTTTTAAACGTTGGTTGAATTTTGGCCATTTTTCGACAATGATAAAACCTCATCGAAAATCTGACATAAAATAGTCGCATGTCTGATAAAGAATTTCACCTCTTAGATGTAAAAAAACTCTACTAAGTTTTCTTTGTGAATGTCAGATAACCAACCACAAATTTCAGTACATTGACGTTGGATCTTCAACAGGGTCTCCTTCGTGGATGTTGGATACCCGACAATGTCTTCACTTCATGAATGCCAGATATCCGATGGCTATTCCTCCAATTTTTTGTCAGTGTTATAACCACATTGTCGGATTTAATAGAAATCCGACAACAAATTTCACTTCAGTGATGTCGGATATCTGATGGATTGTCGACGATGATTCCTCCACTATGGCATCGGTAGTATAACCACGTTGTCGGATTAGATGGAATTCCTACCATATATTTCACTTCCTACCTATCACATATATGATGAGGTTTCCTCCAATTTGTCATCGGTAATATAACCACTCTGTTAGATTTAATTGATATCTAACGACAAACTTCACTATATAGATGTCGTATATCCGACGGTGTTATGTAAACTTATAAAAAAATATTTGGATTCACTAAAGAAACCGAGGAACCAGTATTGGATATGGTATGCCTCATTTTAGATGCCTCATTCATGGATGAATTTTTAGCAATATCCACCTCAAATTTTAACTCCACCCTTCATATCTAATTGCAGTATCATACGACCATTATGTACAAGGAATCAAGGGGACTCGACACTAGAACTCTAATTTTTTGTGACACATAGTATTGAAGGCCTACTTGTTCCCTAAATTTGTTTACTTGTGGAATAAGAAATAAAATCCTATTTCACCTCATCCTTCATGGCTCTAGACATCCAAATATAAATATTTGTGATTCATTCTTGGACTATTTCCACCATGTTGGGAGTCTCCCTAAACAACATTGTTTTAACATCCAAAGTATATATAAAGAGATATATGATCATTCCTAATGAGAAAAATGATGATATATTTAATAATATTCCATACAACCAAGTAACTAATGATATTCCTCCTCTCCCATTTAATATCATGAATGTTCTTAATTGGGCCCATGAATCCATCTCTATGTTTACCTTGACCGTAGGGAGGGATGATGAATCTATGGTGGATAAAAGAATTATAGCCATATTGACATATTCAATGATCTATTAAGCCCCACATCAGATATTAAGAGACTATAGCCATTAATATAATATAATGTAATTTCCAAACTAATAGAGTATTATGCTACCCATCCTACCTAGTCTACATGTTCATATATTAGCAAAACCGCACCCTGTCCCACCTATGGATACAACAATTCAATGATCGTAATCTAACAAGGTGTCTTGAATAACTACATTGGGTTGTAAAAGGTGAGATAGATTCTTCCCTATTCAAATACATAAATGAGTTAATATTCACAAGCTTCTCATTCATCATAGGTAGAGAAGCTCATAGGACGCTCGATAGTATCAATCCATGCTTACACCTAGGTGATGTTCATGGGAAATGATACTAGTAATTAGGGGAGCTTTCCAAAGTATTAAGGATATATGGGGCTGAGTTATAATCCCCCTACAATATCCCCAAGATCCTTACCACAATACGTTTTATACAAGAATATGTTAGACATATGGTTGATATTGATTTATTCCACTTCTTGAAATCCATAAAGAAGATTCACATAGTTTATCTTGGTGTCATGATGGGATATGATTTATCAAAAGGCAAGAGGGTGAATGAAGCTATCCAAGTCTTGGATAAATTGAGCTTCCTTCTAGAGAATCCTTGGAGGTGTTGTCCACATTTTACTATGGGAACAACAAAGGGAAAGTATAATCTTAAGCCAAATGATCATGAGAAAAGTATAGAGAAGAGAATCTCTAACAAGAAATATTGATTGGAGGTAAAATCCATTCTATAGGTTGATGTATATACCGCCAAATTTAAGGTAAAATACATTCTATATTTTGATGTATATCCCGCCAAAGTTATCACCAAATTTTTCCTAGAACCAAACCTAAAGAACTAGAAGTAACATCATACAACAACTTTTAAAAGCCAAAGGGTATTATGATTACTACAAATTCAACAGACCCAAGTCATGCCCATCTATGGTGAGGATTTTAGTTTTATTCTTTTATTCTTTTATTCTAATTTTAGTGGTACAACATATTTATGGTTGTGGAATATAGATAATAAATATGGATACAATCGACATTGTATAGTAAATTTGGTCCCATATGAATATTAAGGAAATTTTTGTAACCAGGCCCAGATATTGCCATATTTTCTAACTATGCACGGAAAGGAAAATGCACACCAAGCTTGTCTTGGAAACTTTAGAGATGTCACATTTGTGCCAATGTGCTTTGTCTTATCCATTTGCATCTCTTTGAATTACCCATGTAGTTTAGTATTGAAATGAAAATATACCACAAGTCCTATTTTTTCCTTAGGTAACATATCCATAATATCTATATTTTGAGATACATATTTGAGGCCTCTGAGGAGTTGTCATTCCAAGCCATAGGTCACCATACTGACAGATTCAATATAGCTTGTTTTCAGATTCTTCTAGCCTGCTCTTTCTACTAGCAACAATTACCATGACTTGGAGAAATATGCTTAAAACCTTCTATTAAGGAGCTTGGGGATTATGTATGTCAGTTACTCAATTTCCTAAATAATAGAGATTGAACTAGGAAAAGAGGCATTGTAGTAAATCGATGGACATTATGCCTATAAAATTTATCATTGTTATGTTGTAACCTATAGTACATATATATTAAGTAAAATATTCAATTTTATAAAACCATACACAATCAATAATTTTCTACCAAAGTCACAAAATCATGCTTGGAAATTCATCTCCAAAACCTCAATGAAAAATGCCAACAAATACAATATTTCATACCTTGCAAGAAAGAATTTAGTAAGAATAAGAAAACATTGATAGTAGGCCCATATATAGTCTACCCAAGGACCGTTATCTTTGCAGTGCTAATAATATCCATCTTTGTAATAGTCTTTGACAACAAGTCAAACCATAAATGCAACGTGGGGCATGAAAGGATGAGTCCATTTCAAGTCTTTGTTAGGGTCCTTGATTGATCAAATTCTAGCTTGTCTTAACCCTCAGTAGTCAGAAGCATCCGATGTAGTAAATGTAATGACCCGATATAATTGTGTGGATGCAAAATTTTTTGAGAAGCAAGAATAATAGCATTCTATAGAAATCAACCAACCAGGAAACTTCAAATATGTTTAGCAACACTGTAAATTCATAATAAGTGGACAATAGAACTAATGACTAATAAAAAGAAAACCACAATCCCTATTGCACAATTTGAAAAACTATCATTATGAATTTAGAAAAAAGGAAAAGGATGATCACTACTTCAAATCAACCACATTCTTACCATCTTTCTCTTTTATGGTGATTTCGTTGAGGGTGTTACCCCTCTATTTTAATTGTGTCCACTTAGGTTTTCATGAGTCTATAGTTCTGGTATGGTCATAACAACTCGAGGATAGATTCCAAGGGAAAACTGTAATAGCACCAAGTCACGATAAAAGAAATAGCACTAGCTCGAAAGTGATTGGAGATGATTTATGATAGTGTATAAGATGATGGAGGCCAAATTGCAGATAAGTGCATTGCATGAGAGAAGAGGGGATGGGGAAATCAGAAACCCTACCAAACCAACAGATGGTCAAAGACAAAGTTAAGAACTTGCAATTATAGTAACTGTTCACTGATTGAATTTGCATGCGTCAAGTAATTTTTACAAAGAGTTTCTTTTGCTAAATAAACCAAACAAGACTACCAAAAAACAATAAAATAAAGGTGAAAATGGGCAGAAAAAAATCCAAAAAGAATCCATAATAAACCAATAAAACATGATCACTAGGTAAGTGATCATGTTATCATTCTAAGTGCCCTATGTTAGCATTATGTACAAGCTTAAGCACCCACTCAATCTAATCCAAACATATTTCCACCAAGAAACACAAGTGACAGGAGACCTAACACTTTTGTAGATAGGTGAAAACACTTTTGGACTAATGCCAAAAGCTATGTTATTTTTCCCAAGGTATGGTATATGGGTGCCAAACATATTTTATATCTAAGAGTCTTGATACAAAGATAATACAATAGGAATTGTGCAAGTATAAAAAATTTTAAAGTTAGTTTGTTGATTATGTGGCGCTTATTGTTTAAAAAACCATTCTTTACTTTAAAAAAAACAAGTATTATTTTTTGGGAATAAAAGGCATATAAACAATCAAGTTTTTTTTTTGGAAGAGAAGGTATAATTACAATTTTTAATCAAATGAATTGCACTCTTGTATCTGGAACAAACTGTTACAGTAATATTTCTTGAGATTTCAAATTCAAAAATATAAATTCTAGTAACCAAGCATCACCCAAAATATTTCTCCTTAAATGACCTAAAATCAATAATATCAAACTTTTATAAGTGTTTCACAACCATACTTCTGCGGATGTATAACCTGCACACTAAAGCAGTTGGGTTGTTTCACAAAAGGAAATATTGCTAAAGAGTTTTGAAAAACTATTAGAAGCAACACCGATATTTTAAACAAAACAAGTACTAACCTTGAGCACTACAACCATGATATGTACACCTATTGGATTGTACGCAATTCATATAACTAGTGCCCCAATATCTATAGTTGAAAGCTTGCATCCAGTTAAACCATCAAATTCTACAGTAAGATTGCTTCAATAAGTATCAAACAAGAATTATCGAGGTGAATAAAGTATGCATGAAACTTTATACATATTACAAAGAACTACTTCGGTGATACAGAAAAAGAGATTTCCACATATAACAATTACATTTGAATAATGGTTTCATTGCAAGGTTATAGATCATTTATATGTGAATCCAATCTAAACATACATAAGCTTTCAAAGATGCAAAAGAAAACTAAAGTTATATTGGATCGAATCTGATTATATTTAGTTGAAAACAAGTGATAATAACTTGTATGCATCGCAACATCAAATGGATTTGATTCCATGCTTAACCAGATAGAAAACATGGTTAAAACATAAAACATCTTTCATATTTTAGGTTGCATATATTAGGATTCCTTTTGCAACATGTGCTTATGGGAAAGAAAACTCTAATTGTATTATTAACATTAGAAATTGTTGGGTCACCTAATTTTTCAATTGAAGGTAATAATACTTAATTGAGGTTGTATCCTTTTGTTCCCTTTGGGGATTTGGTTCTCTATTTTCTAGAAAGGACCTTCTAGTTGTCACCTGACTCAAATGAACATGTACTAGACAATGATCCTTTCTGTTGAGTGTAGATTAAAAAATCCATATGTGAGTAGATTGGAATCTCTCTTAAGTCCTAACAAAACATTCACTTAAACATTGTGTAATATTTTATAATTATTCTACAAAAGGGATAGGTAAGATAAGATAATTTTATTAATTTATGAAAAATGTACAAAAAATTAGGTCAATGGAGTGTGTAGTACCATGAGAATGATACAAAGTGGGAGCATAAAAGTAGCTCCTATAAAAGATAAAAAGAAGAACTTAAATAAAACCCTAGTTCTATAAATGGAGAGTCAGTCTTGGGCAATAATATGTACACGTAGAAATATGAAGAGTGATGGTCCAAGGGAGGAGAGTGGATTCAATAAATAAGATGCAAAAATGGTGATGGTGAAATTGTCACGGGCCACTTAAATCCCTAGAAGCACTAGAAAAAAATTGAGAGATCTATGGAAAATTTGTACTCTGAAGAATTTATGTGTTACCCACTCTATAACAATATGAAGGAGTCCTACAATCTTGAAGGCGTGTGATAAATTCCTTCTCACCATCTTACCTTGAAGGATTGATCTAATTAGATGATTTTGGGGGTACTTATCCTTACTCTTGATTCCTCACTCTGATTAATTGCTAGTTTTTCATTAGATCACCCTCAATTTTCCTTAATTAATCATGTATTATTATTTAATCATGTCTTTAATTTTGACTCCTCCAATCCCTCTAGAAATATGTAACAATATCTGATCACACTTGGGACTCCTCCATTCTAAATTAGGGCACAATTCTTGTCTTAGGTCATTAGAGATTTTTTTTGGACTCTTGTTTTTCCCATTTTCACCTTTAATTTATTGTTTTTTGACATGATCAACATCCCTAGTAAACCTGTCAACGTAGGCTAGTGTGCCTAAATCAAATATATCTCTTTTTTAAGAAAGAGGACTTGTGATTTGTCCAAAAAATCATCAGCAAGAATTATGAAATAATGTGCATCTGATAATGATGGTGTTTGTATTGGATCATGGAATTCAACATGTATAAAATCCTATAATTTGTATTCTTCCGTGTTGGTATATTTTTGTGCTACTTTCGACCTTATCATGTCATACATATCCCTTCTTTCTTCTCCATATCGGGTAGGCCATGAACCATCTGAAACCTACTTAAAAAGGCATTATGCAAAAAACAAAGATGGCCATATATTCGATGCTAAAATACTTTGACATTAGAGTCTTTTCTAGTGACCATATTTTTCACTATTTTGGAATTCAAGATATATTTTTTACCTTTATTGGAACTCACAGTCATTTGCCAATGTCATGACTCAATATAAATATTTTATTTTGAAAAATATTTCTATTCCTAGGTAAAACAAATATGTATTCTAAAAATGTAAAAGCAAACAAATGCATAGTTATTGTGGGTCAATAGAATACTATTCTATCCCAAATATGTTTTTCTAGTAAACATTTGAAACAAACATTGTCTTAAAAGTTTTTGTTATGGAATTGTCTTAAAATATTAATATTTAAATGTCATTACCATTTATAAATGCATATATGAGTATGTTTTCTCTGGGTACTCTTCAACATGAACATGATACAAAAAATGCACCCATATTTTCCCAAACTCGCATTTAAGGTAGTTTAAAACCAATTTTGTTGTTGTTTTTTCACATAACTCAATATTTTAGAGACATGAGGTTGCTATGTTGCATGGAAATACTCAAAAGTAACCCATGAATGTCAATTTACAGTTGTTAGGGATCAAGAACAATTTACAGGTTTCCCAAAATTTAGAAATGTTGTTTTTTACCCAAATAACCGCCCATATTTGACTTAGGATCAACCTAGACCTAATATTTACCACTGCTATGACCCAAAAAACTGGTCAGGAATATGCCCATAAATGAAAAAATGGAGTTGTTCAGTGTTCACTACCCCTTTAACAAACAAGTGGCAAAAAAAAGTGCCCTTACTGTTGTTTTATCCCTCAGACTTGCGCAAAATTGCTCTAGAACTGGAATTATTGTTATTTGACACTATTTGGAGGTTATAAGAGGGATGAATCATGCACATGATTGTCCAAAATTGTCCTTGAATTGGTCTTGGTGATGTTGGTTGATTCTTTGAGGCCAAAACAGAAATATTTTGTTAATATGAACTTTGAACACTTCCTATTTGACTTGCAGTAATGTTCACTCAAATAATTGATGCACCAAATTTTACATGAAAATTTCATATACCTAGGCCATTCTAAAATAACTACTATTATATTCTATAATTAATAGTAGAGACACTCAATCATTAACAGGTTTCTAGGTTACTTTCAGAACT
>LPNX010475443.1:0-143141 GCA_001517045.1 Pseudotsuga menziesii
GGTTGTGAATCCTACAATAGCAATGTATGAAAAACTTTGGAAAAAACTTTGAAAACTTTGAAACAACTTTTGAAAACTTTGCAAACCCCTTTTTTTTTTTTTTAAATCAACAATGCTAAAAATTTTCTGAACAATGCTGTAAATAAAGGACAGAAATGGCTGTACGGCTGCAAGTGGGACAGGTGGTTGTGCAGATGCAGGAAAAAGGGGGGCAAAGTAGCTGGGTTTCGGCGCAGAAACTAAGGCAAACAACTGTTCGCGGACCGCGGGTTGGAAGGCAACAGTCGCGCGCAGATCGCAGGTTCAGAAGAAACAGGCGCGGTCTAGGTCGCGGGTTTCGGGCTGACAGCGGCGGTCGGAGCGCGCCTGTGTAATGAACAGGCGCGGTCGGATCGCGACTGTGGGCGGACAAAACACGGTTGGGGCACAGAAAAAGAGGCTGACAGCGGCGAACTGGTCGCGGGTTAGGGCTTTAAAGACGCGGTCGGATCGCAGCAAACAAGGCTGACAGCGGCAACCTGGTCGCGGATTTGGGCCTGAAAGGTACGATCGGGTCGCAGTAAACGAGGCAGACAGCGGCGATTTGGTCGCGGGTTTGGGCCTGAAAGGTACGATTGGGTCGCAGTAAATGAGGCTGACAGCAGCGACTTGGTCGCGGATTGGGGCCTGAAATGTGCGATCGGGTCGCGGTTGCGGAAGGAAAAAACACGGCTTCCGGTGGCCGAAAACGACAGCCGAAAGTACAGTACGAAAAGAAAATAACAGTAAAAAGAAACAGCGGAGTCGCCAAAACTGTAGCTAGGGTTTTCACCCTAGCTTGTGCTGATGAGCACCTACTAAGGAATCTGGAATCCTTAGTAGCAGTTCAATGAAACAAAAACAAACTAAAAAAGTAAAAACTAAGCTAAAGCAGAAAAAGTAAATGACAGGAAGTAAAAGACAATAATGAAATGTGTAATGGTGTTTTTATTAGTATTACCTCCAATGTGGAGGTTGGTCGAGTCCGTTGCGCTGGTCCGATGTCGGTGGCTCCGAGCTCCGAGCTGCTCCTTTTCCTTCTCCGATGGTGGAAAAATAGGCCAAAAGGGGTCTCAAAGGTGAAAATAGCTTGATGGTAAGCTAGGGTTTCACGAGATGTTTTGGCAGAGTAAGGGTGCTTATGACTGTGGATGTGAAATGAGGGGGCTTCACCACTTATTTATAGTTTTTTAGTGGTGAAGTGCTTTCCCATGGTTTTTTGGAAACCATGTGGTTTAGGGCAGCTTGTTTAGGGTTTTTGGCCCCTTTTAGGGTTTTCCTCCTTTTTCTCATTATTTTTATTCCTTTTCTTCCTTTTTGGGGATATTTGCTATTTTTGAAGGAATTTTGGTTATTTTTGGAGGAAAAAGGGGTTCTTGGGCCTTTTGGAGGCATTTTAGGCCTTTTAGAGCCTTTTTAGATGGTTTTATGGCCTTTTGGAGGCATTTTAGGCCTTTTGGAGGCTTTTAGTGGGATTTTCAGGGAAATATGGTAGGTAAATGGACGAATGAGCCATGAAATGGGGTAGATGAGGTAGTTAACCATTTTTGGGTGTTAACAGTACCATTTGAATCTGCAAAGATCCAATTCAGAAGCAGAGAACCAGACACATTGAGATTCACATGCACTACATCGGAGAGCTTGTGCATGATGGCACCATTCACCTACTCTTCAGTTCATCTTCAGAACAAGTAGCTGATATCTTCACCAAAGCATTTTGTGAGAAGACCTTCAGCAATCTCAAATCACTGCTGGAGATCGCTGATCATGCTGTAAAGGCATGAGTGGAGACAAGATTCTACAATTTTGTTTTATAGTCCATGTTTAAGGGAGGATTTTCCCAAGTTGGTTTTGCCTCTTTCCTGTTTATTTGGACATGTAGTATGTAAAGGGTGACTAAGCCTTGTTTCTAGGCCCTATATATTTTGATTTATTACTCATAAAGTCAGGCTTAAGGGGGGGTGTTATAATAATCAACCCATAGTTTACCCACTTAGACATTAATTCATTTATTTTTGTCTTATTTGCCTAGTTCATGTGTCCCACCTTGTGCAAGTTGCTAATTGCCTATCCATAGAGGTCAAACTTGCCATATTTGACCCATGTAGTGCTTGGGAAAGCCTTAGGAATCAAATCTGCTTTATTCCTAGCCTCCTAGGCACCTATCTGCTTTTTCTGCTTTACTGCCTGCTTTTTCAGTGTTCTAAGGCACATAGGAAAGCAAGACTAGGTGAGGTGAACTAGTTTTTTGTCCTCTTCATCCTCCACTCTTTTCTCCATGCAAAAGCATGTATGAGCTGCCATTCCACTACTCTTTAGCTTGCCCATGCACCCTTGCCAATTTGTGAGCTCCATGACAGATTTGGGATCAGCTTTTTACACCTATGGGGGATTTGCCTATTTTGAGTAAGCCTGCTTTATGCTAGTTTTGGATGCCTCCTTATGCATTCGACCTCTTGATGTATTCTATATATTCAGCAACCTATGTTATTACAGGGTTGGCTATTGTACACTCAGTTAATATAATTTTGTGTTACAGCTCCATATTCAGTCTCTCTTGTTAGCAATTTTGCATGATCAATTGATAATTGTTGTGGGTAAAATTAATCTATTGCTGGCCTGAATTTCTACAATTTATAGATGGTCAAGTCATCATGTGGCCAAAAGGAAATACTATTGATGATACAATAGTGATTGGAGAACAAGAATGAGGTTTGTACAAATTGAAGGGCCATCCAGAACAAGCATTGGTCCTTGACACAGTAGAGCCAAATGAACTTTGGCATAGAAGGCTTGCACATGTGCATTACAGAGCACTACCACTTGCAAGCAGAGCTATTGAAGGTCTTTTATAAATTCAAGCAAAACATGATGGGGTCTGCAAAGGATGTGTGAAAGGAAAGAACACAAAGAAGACATTTCCAAGTAGCGAGAGCAAAGCAAAAGGAATATTGGAAATCACCACTCCGATCTATGCGGACCAATGTCATCAAGCTCACTAAGCGGGTATGTATATTATGTTTCTTTCATTGATGAATTTTCTAGGAAGACATGGATTTAATTCATGAAGAACAAATTTGAAGTGTTCAGCAAGTTCAAGGAATTCAAAGCCTTGATCGAGAACCACACAGAAAAGAAGATCAAGACCTTTCGATCAGATAATGGCAGAGAATTCACATCAAATGAATTCAAAGACTTATGCAAAGAATCAGGGATTAAGAGGGAGTTTTCCACTCCTTATAATCCACAACAGAATGGGGTTGCAGAAAGGAAGAATAGAACTATCATGGAAGATGCAAGAGCAATGCTTCATGATCAAGATCTTCCTATGCATCTATGGGCAGAGGTTGCTAGAACAGCGGTGTATGTACATAACCATACTCCACATAGAGTACTCAAGAACAAGACTCCTGAAGAAGTCTTCTCCGACAAGAAACCAGAATTCAGTCATCTTAGAATATTCAGTTGTCCAGTGTATATACACATTCAAAAAGGAAAGAGAACAAAACTAGATCCTTCAGGAAAGAAGGTTATATTTGTGGGATACTCTGAAAGCTCGAAGGCTTACAGAATATACTTCCCAGGATTCAAGAAGATTGACATCAGCAGGGATGTAACATTTGATGAAGACTCAGCTTACAACAAATCCAGAAAGAAACATGCTGAAGATTCTAAAGAAGCAGAAGCACCCAGAATTCATGATACAACCATGAATGAAGAAGTTCAAGAAGAAGATCGAGACTTTGAAGAACCACAAGAACCTGTAGATCCACCTCAAGAGAAGAATCCTCACAAGAGGAATTCTTTTTGGGTACGAGAAGCTATCCAAGGTGTGGAAAGATATGGGGCTCCAAAAGAGAATCACAGAGAAAGAAAGAGGACCAGATCCTACTCCGAGTATGTAGCATTACTATGTGATTTCATCGATAAAGAACCTTCCAATTATGAAGCGACAGAATGGAAAGAATGGAAGGATGCTATGATCGAAGAGTATTAATCGATCATGAAGAATGATGTTTGGGATGTTGTCCGAAGAACAGAAGGGAAGTCAGTTGTAACTTCCAAATGGATCTACAAGATCAAGCATGCTGCAAATGGTAGCATAGAGAAATATAAGGCAAGATTTGTGGCTTGTGGTTTCTCACAGAAATAAGGAATAGACTATAAAGAAACCTTTGCACCTGTAGCCAGATACAATTCCATAAGATCAGTACTTGCTCTGGCTGCAGTGATTAAATGGAAGATACACCAAATGGATGTCAAGACTTCTTTCTTGAATGGTGTAGTGGAAGAGGAAGTGTATGTAGAACAGCCACTTGGTTTTGAGACACATGGCAGGGAGTCTCATGTGTGCAGATTGAAGAAAGCCCTGTACGATTTGAAACAGGCACCCAAGACTTGGTACAGCAGAATTGATAGCTTTCTATCCAGTTTGGGCTTTACTAAGAGTAAAGCAGATTCCAACCTTCACTACAAGGTTGAAGATGGAAACCCAGTGATGCTCCTACTGTATGTAGATGATCTGTTTGTAACAGTTATGGATGGGTTGATTGCTGATACGAAGAGGAATCTTGTTGTCGAGTTCGAAATGAAGGACTTGGGTATGATGCATTATTTTCTAGGCATGGAGTTGTGGCAGAATGCAGATGGAATTTCCCTAGGACAAGGGAAATATACAGTAGAGATCCTGAAGAGGTTTGGGATGATGGACTGCAAGGCTATGACCACACCTATGGTATCAAACCTGAAGCTGTTGAGTGATGCTTCATCAGAGACAGTTGATGCTACAATGTATTGTTAGATGATTGGGTCCTTGATGTACCTGACGAACATGAGACCATATATTTTCTTTGCTATGAACACCTTGAGCCAGTTCTTGACAGATCCGAGACATGTTCACTTGATTGCTACAAATCATATTTTGAGGTACCTGAGGGGTACAGTTATTTATGGGCTCAAGAACGAGGTGAATCATAAGATTAACCTGGAGGGTTATGTTGATTCAGATTGGGCAGGCAGTGCCATCGATAGGAAGAGCACTTCAGGGTGTTTCATTAGTATGGGATTAGGTGTGATCTCTTGGTCTAGTAGGAAGCAATCTTGTGTGGCACTAAGTATAGCTGAAGCAGAGTATGTCGCAGCTTGTTCATCTAGTTGTGAGGTAGTATGGATGAGGAAGCTACTGTCTGATTTATTTGATCTCCAGTTGGATGCTACTTATATACATTGTGACAACTAGAGTTGTGTGAAGTTGTCAGAGAATCTAGTGTTTCATGACAAGTCGTAGCATATCAAGATCAAGTATCACTATATCAGGGATATGGTGCAGAGGGGAGCAATGAAGCTCCAGTATGTTGCGACGGACAAACATATAGCTGATGTGTTGACAAAGCCATTGGCTAGAGTGAAGTTTGAGTACTTCAGGGAGAAGCTTGGTGTTCTCCAGATCGAGGTACCTTCCAAAGGGAAGTGATGAGTCCGTGAGCCATTCTGACATGGTGAGAGGATTGGTTCCTTCCATGGTCAAATGTAAGGGCTGAGCGATTCTATCATGGTGAGAGGATTGGTTCCTTCCATGTCAGATATGAGTGCTGATCTATTCTGATATGACTGTAGGATTGGTTCCTACATGATCAGATATAAGGCCTATTGCCATTCTTGGAATGGAGGTGCCTGGTCCGTTACCAGGAATACTTGGTCTAGGACTAAGGGCCATTCTGATATGACTGTAGGATGTGTTCCTACATGATCAGATGTGAGCGCATGGAAATTATGATGTGATTGAGGGATGTGTTCTCTCTTGATCAGATATAAGGGTTGTTGCCATTCTCTTGGAGAGTGGGGACACCTAGTCAGTTACCAGGAACCCTCAACCTAGGGTTGAGAGCCTTTCCATCATGGTTGCAGGATGTGTTCCCACATGGGTGGATGTAAGCACAGATCCTTTCCATCATGGTTGCAGGATGTGTTCCCACATGGATGGATGTAAGTGTAGAGCCTTTTCATCATGGTTGGAGGATGTGTTCTCGCATGGGTGGATGTAAGTGCAAAGCCTTTTCATCATGGTTGCAGGATGTGTTCCCGCATGGGTGGATATAAGTGCAGAGCCTTTTCATCATGGTTGTAGGATGTGTTCCCGCATGGGTGAATGTAAGTGCAGAGCTCTTTCATCATGGTTGCAGGATGTGTTCCCGCATGGGTGAATGTAAGTGTAGAGCCCTTTGATCATGGTTGCAGAATGTGTTCTCACATGGGTGGATGTAAGCGCATAACACTTTCATCATGGTTGCAGGATGTCTTCCCGCATGGCTAAATGTGAGTGCTGGTCCTTTCTGATGTGATTATAGGTTTGGTTCCTACATGATCAGATGTGAGTGCTGGGCATGCCTTTCTGACGAGTAGGTCAGATGTGAGTGCTGGGTGGGCCATTCTGACTTGGTGTCAAATATATAAGCGTTGAAGAAGACCTACATGGAGGTTAGGCCTACAACCAACATGAAAAAGGGCTGGCTCTGTAGAACTTCCCGTGACGAGAAGAATCATGAGATAACACCAGTGATGATCTAGATCCAATGATGATGCCCAGTAATGATGATCCAAATCGAGTGATAATCCAGATCCAGTGATGATGATCCATATCCAGTGTTAATGATCCAGATCGAGTAATGATATATATCCGAAGACGAAGATGACTTGAAGACGAAGATGACTTGAAGACAAAGATGACTTGAAGATGCAGATGAAAAGATGATCCAGAGAAGAAGACCAGTGATGAAAATTGTGTTGAGAGAATACCTTCCTAGTTAAGAGGGAGTGTTGATGTAATTGTAACTATGGAATGTATTCACTTGTATTTCTTATATATTGTAACCCGATGTTTATTCTGGGATGTACTTGAGTCATGTCATGCCCCGATGTTCCTATCAGGAGGTTCTATAATGCAAACAAGTCATGTCAAGTCATTGTGGGTAACCCTCCTATTGTCTAAGGGTTAAAGTCCCCACAGTTCTGGGGCACTAGGGTTATTAGACTCACCTAGTGAAGTCAGCCCTAGTAGGGTTTTAGTCATGTCGGGAATTAGTATAAATAGAGAGGTGACCTCTCTATTTATCACACACTCACTCACACTCAGTTGTAGTGCATAGCTAAGGAAGGGAAAGACACTGGGGATAGAAGAAAGAGGTTACTACTGTCGAGAGATCATCTTACTATTTTGGGGTTTTAATTTGGTGTTGATTCTATCTCTGAGGAAGTTGCAGGGTTTTCTCCATTTATGGTTTCCCCAAGGAAAAACACTGTTTTCATTGTCTCTTGTGTTTGATTGTTGTGCTTGTTGTTCTCTTAGTTAAAAGATCCTAATGTTATGCTAGCTTAATGTTAAAAATATAACAAGAACTAGGGGTAAAACATTTCACTGGTATATTTAAGGATGATAATAAAACAAATATTGTCGATTAGTTAAAATTTGTCCAACTTTTCCCTACTTATTTATCCAAAGAAGAGGCTAATTGTTTTCAGAAATTGCATTTGGTGAGGTTGAAGGTGCTTTGAATACCTTCAAGAAGGATAAAATCCCAAGTCCAGATCGCTGGTTGGTGGAGTTCTATCTGAGTTTTTTTGACCTGGTAAAAGATGACCTCTTAGTTGCTGTTGAAATCTCGAGGGATACTAGGCAGGTTTCTCCACTGAATGCTACCTTCCTCTCGTTAATATCTAAAAAATAAAAACCTATATCCTTTGCGGACTTCAGACCCATCTTATGTAACTTAGCCTATAAGATTATCTCAAAAATTATTGCTCTCAGGTTAAAACCTTCCCTTGATAAGTACATTTCACCTGAACAGTTTGGTTTCCTAAAGAGCAGGCAGATCATGGAGCCTATGGGGATTACACAAGAAGCCTTGCACACCATTAAGACCAAAAAGAGATGTGCCCTTGTACTCAAACTAGATCTGGTAAAAGCTTTTGACCAGGTAAATTGGACTTATTTGAGACCCATTATGATGCAGATTGGTATCCCATTAAAGGGGGTGAACTAGATTATGGGATGCATCACATCGAAAAACTTTTCCATACTCATCAATGGATCTCCCTCGGGGTTTTTTACTCCTTTGAGAGGCATTCATCAGGGATGCCCTCTTTCACCCTTTCTCTTTATCCTGGTAATCGAAGGTCTCAGCTTACTCATTAACGATGCTAAAAGGTGTGGCAGGATCAGGGAAATCAAAATTTCTGCCTCTCTTACCCTTACCCACTTACTTTTCATGGATGATGTAGTGCCGTTTGGTTTAGGCACATTAGAAGAGTGGGTAGCTTTCGATGTAGTGCCGTTTGTAATTATTTTATTAAAAAACAAATGGAAGTAAACAAAAAGTGATATTGCACTCTCATTCTTATATATTGTAAAATTGTAATAATAAAAAAACACCCATTGGGAGTAAAAAAATGAAAAGAAGGGACAATGAACCTTTGTGTAGTGTTTACTCATTACCTCGCAAGTTTAATGTGTGAGAATGATTCTAACAACCATATATATATATATATATATATGTATGGCTTCGGCTTATCTGTTGGTTTTGCTTTTTATTATCGGTTGGTTTCCTTTTAAAAAGTTTAACCGTGTTGCTTTTTAATACATTGTATATCAGGTTCATAATAGGTTTTCTGCACGTTCTATTGATAAAGATTTTCTGATAAAGTGAACCAACCTTTCCAAGCTATGCATTTGTCGCTTTCTGCTTTGTCGATGCCATTTGACTGTTCAAGTTGAATCCAGAAAGGCATTTCTCATGTGTGAGAGAAAGGTTTATTGGTTATAAAAAATTAAAAATTAAAAATAAGTATATATTTATTATTGTGTTTTATTATAGAAAGGGAAGTTGTTAAAAAGTTAAATTTAATTTTTAAAGTTAAATTTTTAGGTAGAAATTTATTAAAGTTTTTAATGTTAAGTGGGTAGTTTAGGAGAGAAGTAATTTTAATTTTTGTATATGAAAAAGAAGTAAAAATGAAAAACAGACGAGAAGAGAAGTGTATGTGGAACACAGAGAAAAATTCATTAAGAAGAAAAACTATCACAAGAGTTTACAAGAGTTCCAGAGCTCAAGCTTATGTGTTTGGAAAGTGTTGAGAGTTGAAGCTCTGTAAAAAGTGAAACATCCTTATAAATTTCCAAGTTTGTGAGCTGCTATATTTCTTTTGTTGTGGAAGGATAATATATAATTCCATAGTTTATGATTGATTTCCAGTGTTATTTATATATGCAGCATAAAAATATATATAATTCTAAGAGAAATGTCCATTATCATAAAAAAAAATTAATAAAAATAAAAAATTATTAAAATAAAGATAAAAACATAAAATGCATGAATAGTATGTGATTTAACATAGTGCTGAAAGGAAAGTATCTTTTTATTCTATTATTTATAATTTTTTTTTAAATAATAAAAATAAAAATAGATACATTGTATCTGACCATAATAATGAAAATAAAAAATAAAAATAAATACATCGAGAAAATAAAAAATTAAAATTAAAATAAAAAATAAAAATACATATAACATAGGGGTATAAGAATGGTGTATAATATAGTTTAATGATATAAAGAATGTGTGGTATCATTGAATACGGAAAGATACATAAATTTGTTCTTTCTCAACCCTTTGTAAAACCAAAGCCAAATTTAAATGAGCTATAACAATTGTATGCCATTTATTAACCCTAAAATAAATTTTGAAAGCAATCTAAGACCAACAACAGCATTCTAAATATAGGAGTTTTTAATATATTGTAATAGTGGTCTCTTGAACAAATAAAGTGTGTAAAAAGAACATTTGGAACAACTTAAGTGAGCCTAATGGTTAAGAAACTGTGTTATCTTTTCAAAACTAACTAAAGATAGGGTTGTTCATTAACTAGTTGTGACAAGGCTTGGGCTGCTATCTTTGAGAGTAGAGTTATGAAGTTGCGAATAAAAAAACCACTTCCAAATTGGATCTCCAAACCACAAACACATAAATAGAAACTACATTGACATATATTTGTTCAGCTGCAGTCTAGTAATAATGGGAGAATCAGTGGGTGGCTGCCACAGATAGATTTACAATATGACCTTCTAGAAATCCTAGTCATTCCTCATCCAAGTGCAGCACCATGCAGCGTGTAGTATTCATGACTTTACAGTGAAATCTCCAGTTTTCTAATAAATTCCAAAACTAAATATATACTCACATCTCTACATCTCTACAGTTACTGCGGACTGAACAAATCCCACAAAGTCGCGTGGCTTCTCAGTGGGAACCCATTTTCCGGAGTGGTCGAACATGTAACAAAACTGTTCACTTCCAGTGTAAGCAGAACCGCTAATAAAAAGCCTGTCACGCCACACTGCGGCACAGGTAACAACATTTATACGTTCAGGAAGAGATGCCACCACTTCCCAAACGTTCTCCTTACTGTAATATCTCATCACTTGTTGGTTCTGGAAAGAATACAAGTGCCCCCCAGCAGCTACACACGACGTGCGGCATCCCCCAATGCTCCACATATTCTCCACTCTGCTCCAACTCTGTGTATTGGGGTCAAATACTTCCGCACTCCTCTCGAATCGACCCTGCGACTCCGTGACATACCCGCTTATCACAGTGAATTTTCCATCCATGAACACGCCCTGGCATTCGTCCCGCTCTTGGGTCATTGGAGGCAGAACTTCCCACTTGTCCTGTTTAATATCATAAGTCTCTGCAGCTCGCAGAGCGTTTTTATCATCGTCATGTCCTCCGGCAACATATATAAGTCCATCGGGAGAAACAGAGCAGGCGAACAAGGATCGAATCCTAGGCATATCGGATCCCCGACGCCATGTACAGGACAAGAAGTCATAAATAAAAACAGAATTCATTGGCTCCCAGTGGAAAGGATGCCATCCCCCAATCACAACCAGTTTCTGATCCAACGAAACGCACTTACAGAAGAGGGGAGTCCCATCCGAAAACTGGGGAATTAAAGGGAGACTATCCCAGGCATCGTGCAGAGGGTCGTATAGGGTTAGCCCATAAGCGGGCGCTCCCTGTCGCTTATCCACAGCCGACTTTCCCTGAGCAATGGCCTGAACAAGGCATATAAACTGGTCGCTTGTCCCAGAGATCTTTCTGTCCTCATAGAACTGGGGACTACTCACCATAGCTTCCCAGCTTCTGCACACAGCTTTGAGCTTCTCGTGCGATTTGTAAGATACTCTGAGCAAGCACTGTCGACCGATTTCCTGTGGGAGGTTCGCTATAGCAACTGCCATTTCAATTCCACTGAGGGCCATGCTCACAGAGCAAACACAAATCCGTGATCGATGCCCAAAACGAAATGAATAATATATA
The DNA here is from genome assembly GCA_001517045.1 of Pseudotsuga menziesii. Taxonomy (NCBI): domain Eukaryota; kingdom Viridiplantae; phylum Streptophyta; class Pinopsida; order Pinales; family Pinaceae; genus Pseudotsuga; species Pseudotsuga menziesii. The sequence continues at coordinate 11,391 of LPNX010475443.1, forward strand.
TGGCTATGACCTGCATGCAATGAATGTTAGGAGCAATAAAACGAAATGAATGTTAGGAGCAAATGAATAAAGAGGAATCACCCAACCTAAAAAAAATCCTCTTAAAAAAGTATTAATTTGGCAAAAAAAGTGGGTTCAAAGCGGACCCCCCCCATTTTGGAGAAAAAAACGCGGGTTCACACATAGTAATTGCAGAGTGGTTACAATGTGTGGGGCTCATGCTTTGTGTTTGTTCCTCTTCAGTGATTGTTGTGCAGAGTGCTTTTAATCCGTGGGGTTCATGCTTTGCGTTTGCTGCAGTTTTATTTAAACAAATACTATGCATTTCACAACAATGTAATAAATACTATCTAAGTTAGGATATATACCACTAGATTTAAAACATTTTAGATTCAAAATTGTATATTCTAATTTAGATAGCATTTATTATACTGCTGTGTGAGGGTACATAATGTTTCCTCACCTTCCACCTCCCTCTGCTTTCACTATTATCTGTTGAATTCTTCATTCTCAATCTAATAATGCCTAATGCCAAATGTTTTTGGTGTTCTTTTACCCTGCAGATTTTTTGATAGGTTTTGGTGTTCTTCACAGTCCAGACAGTTTTTGTTGTTCTTCACAGTCCAGCAAATATCTTTACTCTTCTTTCACTTTATAGCTACTATGGGACGGAATTGGATAATGGCCAACACTTTCAGCTCGTTTGTCCTCTTGATCATATTTGTTCTTGGAGGATTTATCATATCTAGAATATCTCAAGCTCAAACATAATAGAAAGCTATGCAAGTTAGTTGATCGCTATGCACTCATGTTTGTTCATGAATGCACTAAATTATTAAAGGTTATTGGATTTTGCCATTCAATTATGTTTAGGTAGATGACAAAGGGTTAGCAATAATATTGTATTGTTTGGAAAAGGTGTATTCTACTATTTAGTATGGGAGGAATGTGTAACTTTTTGGCTATTCATATTGTTAACGTGTTTTTTTATAAAAATAAATAAAAAAATATTATTAAAAATAACATGTCCACTTAAATTAAATTTAAATTATTTAAAATTGCATATATATAACACAATATAAGTTAAATAAACTAAAATAAAAACATTAAATTCCACATTTTCTCAACAATTATACTCTAAAAAAATGTTAATTTACAGATCCCCTTTTACATACATCGATGCTAATAAATAGATAAATAATAATAATTAATTTCATTATGCCCCTTATTAACACACTACTGATATTTGTAATTGTAAAACTATCATCAAGAAAGTTTTTTACTTTAAACAATCACATACATGCTATGTTTTTAAAGCTATATCGTTCCTTATCATCAAGAAAGTTCTTGACTTTGAACAATCACATGTTATGTTTTTTTTAAGGTATCTCGTTCCGATCACGAATGAGTACAGCGTGTTGGTTCCGAGCGTTTCCAACTTCGAACTTTCATATTGCGATCATTCGGGCCCGTGCTTTGAAGCTCATAGGCCATATCAAACCAGCAAGCTTAAGCGGTAGTCATGGCTTAGATAAATAGATAAATAATAAATTAATATTATTTTAATATCAAATTATATTTTTTTTATTTAATAGCTTCAATCTCCATAAAATTAAATAGTTGGTTGTGTTTATTCTATGTTTATTGACTGCTTTACTTTTAGCTATATTAGTTTTTGTAAATTTATTAATATGTTATTATCACTTAGTTGTATTAAAATTTTTATTAGTTTATTAATATAAAGATTAAATATCTTTTGAGTTTTATTAGTTTTTTCGTATAAAAATTAAAAAAATTTAGTATAAGATTGTTAATATTTCTTTTGAATCTTTTACACAATCCTTGATAAAAGTAATGGTTTGAATCCTTAATAAAAGTAATATTGGCCGTCACATGGTAACACTCATTTCATATTTTCAAAAAAATATATATGATTTGTAATTTTGATTGTGCTATATATGAACTTCATATTTTATGTATATTGATATGTCATTTTCATTTTACCATATAAGAAGTAATCCAAAATGTTGTCTCCAAAATTATTTGTTTAAAAGTATGTTTCTCTTTGAATGTTGATCTTTTATTTTTTAAAGATGGTAATATTTGCTTAAATAAATTTATATTTTTAATGTTTTTTTTATTTTTATTTTTTATGATAAAGTCCCATAAAAATGTGAGATAATACCAGCTACATATTTTTGAAAGGGGTATCAATGTTGTTATTGGTTGAAATGGCATTCCAAGCCACCAACAAATATATGTAGAGAAAGTAACCACTGCCACGTTAGTCACTTCTCCAAACTTCTTCGGAAGTTGAAACCTCCTTGGGGAGAGCCCTATTTAACTCTGCAAAAGATACTTAGATAACAAATATATCTCCTATGTGTGTATGGTTAGTGACCAATGCCTAATGGAGTCTAGAAGAGGATATGAATAATACAAGTTCATTCATCCAAGGATAAGCCAATTGCATAACTAATTAGTTCCAATACGCATATAACAAGTGCAATATGAAGGAATTATAAAAAATACATGCATTTCATAAGTATTTATCATTATCAAATGATAATTTAAAGCACATGTACATCAGTATGTATCAGTCAGGCATGTTAATATTATGACAACAATAGTAGTTTAGGAATTCACTTAGTATAAGAAACAACAACATGCATGTAACCAATCATTTATGAAACAATTTGCATCAACATTAAAATCAAGTTGCATGTGTTTATTAGTAACAATATCATAATCTATTCTTAACATAAACTAAAACTAAAGCGGGAAGGGCTTATGGTCCTCCTGGTGGATCCTTGCCAACAGGACCACAAGTCCTTAAACGACCTGCAGAGTAAAACTCTAAGCTGCAGACATATAATAAAATGAAGAAAATATTAAAAACATAAACAATTTAAATTACAGTCTAAAGAGATGGATAAAACATTGCTTAAAATAATAGAAACACCATTATAGAAGTTCAATCTCTATTAAATTCACAAAACCAATGTTTAAGTAGCGTAATTCCTCTATAATTGTTATTCTATTAAATCTCAATCCATAGATTTATAACTTGGGAACTAGAATAGTAACTCCGATTTTATTGCAACAAAACCTATCTTCTAATTAAGAGTTCAACCGTTTTCAGAAGATAAACGAATCCTTCATTTATTGATCAACTTCTCCATGCTCAAAAGTTGCCTTGAATTTGTAATCTTAATAACATATTTTCTTCTCTATGGCACATAGTGCTTAGATATGAAGATCTCATTGATTTGTATATGTGAATCATTAATGAGAGCTGAGCTAAAGGAATACGACTTTGCTTTAGCAATCTGGTAGCACCCGAATGACATATAAAATATTCACTGATGTTTAATATGTTGCTGAAATCAAAACATGCTACAGAATCCGCTATGATTAGTCACAACGTTCCAAGAATAATATTTAAAACATTAAATTGTAGGAAATTAAAGAGTTTTAGTAAATAATTATACCTAACTATGCTTGTTGGTTAATTGGGTGAATATATGAAAATATGGAGGAATTTATAGGGTATAGTGATCAAGTGAAGAGGTCAAAAGTGGACATTAGAAGGTGCAAAAAGTGTCAATTTGGAAATAAAATTTTCAAAATACCCAGAAAGACTTACCTCAATTTTCTTAACGAATGTCGTTCTTGCCAAGTGTTGCAGCTGCAACTGTTTCCCCAAATTTTCAAAATTTTGGACCCCCTTGATAATTTTTAACATTGCCCAGAATTGTTTGGATCCATGAACTCTGTTTTGTTTTCCTTTTGCTATAATTTTGGACTATTTTGAGGTTAACTCTCTTCATGCTTTTCGAAAAATTGCTTATGTCTGAAACTGCTGTGGGTTGTGGAATTTAGAGTTTGGTTTTTTCCCTTTGAGCTGCGATTTCTTTCTTTGTCCTCGGAAGCATATTTCTCATTCTAGCCACTATTTTGGAGGCCATTTAAACAATGTATCGGAGCCATGTTTCCTTAGGGAGCCTCCGTTGCGGAAGCTGAACGATGAGCATTCCGCAGAATAGTCTTTGATTTCTCCGATGCCGTGTTGTATTGTTTTGACTTGTTTGCATTATTGGAGGTTGATCGAATTTTGGGTCGGGGTTGTTTGATTTTGTGAAGTTGCTTTTTGGACCACTGCACGACCTTAGGTTTTCCGAACACTTAACGTTTCATGGTGTTTTCCGCGCCTATCGAAAAGTTTTTAGTTTTGATCGAAGGCTGTAGTCTGTTTGCTTTTCGCCATTACGGCTCCCGAGTGAACTAAGTGTCTGCCATATAACCGCTCCGCTCGTCGATGCTTTGTATGGGTTTCGTCGTTTTCGTCCTTTGACCGCGGGGCCCATAGTATTTTCATCTTCCGCTATTGCGGTTGCGTAACACGCTAACCTCCCGACGTTGATGTTGTTCCGTTTGCCGACAGGGAACTTTACCGCCTGATGCTTTGGCATTTAGTTCTTCCAACTCCGATAGACTTAACGGTCCCGCGGAACCCATTGTCCGCCTGAAACCCACCGTTGTGGCTGTAAGTAAGACTATTCAACTGATGTTTTAATGGTTCGAGCCGTCGATAAGGTTTTTCCCGCTGTTTTGTGAGTTTCTAACCCCTATGTGGGCAGCGGTGGTTTTTATTTCTTGTTAAGGATTTCATGACAAGGGCGCAGTACTGGGCCTCATTTTGATGATCAGTTTTGTTGCTAGTATAGTTTAAGTTTATTGAAAATATGCAGTCCTAATTAATGATGAATTTTTGTTTAACTGCAGACGGACTCAGAAGATTCTTCAGATTACTGCTGCAAGAAGACGTAGCTAAAGGACAAAGCTGAGGAAATTTGGCTGAAAAGTGATAAGCAGAGTTTGCTCTGAAAGCAACGAGATATAAAGAAGGACAAATAAAAGACAGGGCAGAATCAATGGCAACAAAAGCCTAGGCTTGGAAGGGGTCCGTCAGTTACCGAGCCAATCCCGTTTTATGAAGTACTCATAAGTTGAAATCTGAAATGTAACGCATTATGTGAATCATGAGTACTCACAAAAAAGACAAAATTGTGAGATTAAATGGTTTCTAGGGAAGTCCAAAGGTCAGACAGTTGGGGAAGCCCAAGGGGTTTTGGTTGTTTTTGTATAAAGAGAGGAAAATGAGAGAGGATGGGGGGATTTTTCCCTGGGAAAACTTGTAAGTTGTGATTTGTAAGAGGAACTATTTCGTTTTACAATAAGGAATTGCAAATTTTGCCTGTTGGAGAAGGTGTTGTGTGGAATATTCAAATGTGATAAATGAACAATGTTGAAGGGGAACTATTTCATTTTCAGCTTTTGTCTATTAACTGTGAGATCGTTCTAACTCTTTGAACCTAAGTTCTTGTCGGAATGATCCCTGGTTTATTTTATGGAAATTTCCACTATGAGTGATGAATGTTGTTCATAAGAAATTGGCTATCTAGTTGTTAAATATCTTTAAATGTTCGCATGTTTTAGAAAGATGTATCAACTATCTGTTATTTCTTTTACAATGCATGCACAAAATACATTTCTCATTAATAAGTAAGCTCGCTCCCTAGGGATAGGTTAGGTAGTTAGTTTTAATTTCTTGTTGTGTGTGTGATTTAGATGCATGAGAGTCTAAGACGAGAGGTAAACCTGCGCATCACATTGTGAATATTCCTTGCATTATCTATCGATCTGCATCTTAGGTAGGCACGTGCATATCATACTTAAAGTCATAAAATATATACGGTGGACCGGGCCGAAATCGGTAAAACCTTTTATTTTTTGTTACTTGACCTACGGTAGCCAGACCGCAAAACGGACGGATTCCCTATACCAAACAGTCATGGGCTAGTTGGGAACGTTGACTGGGGAGAATCCCTTGCTATTGTTGCCTGCGAATTTCCAAGCCTCAATAGTTTCTAGCACTAGAAGGAGGGCCGCCAGTGCATGGCTGGCCGAGGAAACCTGTTTTCCCAAGATCATTCCACCGGTAACAGTTCAGAAGGCAGTCTGTTTCCCAATCCAATTCTTGAAGAGAAAGGGAGAGAACATTTATATTCTGTAGACAATAAAGTTGTTAATGATCTGAGAGAACACACTAGGGCATACGTGAAGAAGATTGGAGGATTACCCATCATCCCTGAATTGCCGAGAAGAGAATATAAAAGGAAATATCATCCTATATTGGAAGATTCAGTGTTAGTGGGAGATTGGGAAGAATTAGTAGAAGTAGCATTATAGGAAGTTGTACAACCTTTGAATCAAGTAGGCCCATATACTCCTTACAGTTCTCCTATTCACACTCCTATTCATTCACCACCTCACTCTCCACCAAGACTCATGGCAAGCGTGAACGCAAATCAGCCACCCAACCCACCAAATCCACCACCTGCTTGGAAAGCGAGATCACCTTTAAACCTAACACCTCCTTTGCATGATTTACGTCAATCTTTTGAAAATATGCTGCCCAAGTTTGATCCGAATGAGAAGATGTTAGTAGATGGCCACTTGTAGAGTTTCTATCTAGCAATAGAAGGATTAAGGGCTGGGGAGTATGAGGATGTGGTTTGTAGACTTTTTCCACACACACTTAAAGGAGCAGCAGCATCATGGTATTTTGGTTTGCCTGCCAATTCTATCCTTGATTGGGATACCTTTGAAAGGATTTTTAGAAGTAAATATGCAACCCAAAAAACTCATGCAACTCTTATGAAAGGACTATGTGCCTTCAAGAAAGAAAGAAAAGAGAAGGTGCATAGTTTTACCCAAAGATTCACAGCCTATCTTAAGAATTTTTCTGAAGCTGACAAACCCTCGGATAAGGTCCTGATTGAATATTATACCTCAGCTCTAGGGCCTGAGTTGGCCATGTTTGCCAAAATGAAGGCCAAACCTACATTAGCTGAGACTTATGAGGAAGCAGAAAAAGTAGAGGCTGAAAGGGAAAGTATCGAATATTATCCTGAACGGTCAGGAGAAAAAAATGTCGGGAGGAAAGCTTTGTTGTTTACTAAGCCTAAAGAGGAGCAATCACCAGATTTCGAAGGAATGGAAAAAATGATGCAGAATCTTTCTAACAGAATTATAGACTTGGAAAAGGAAAAGGAAACCCAAAAGTTCTACAAGACCTATTACAAGAAAAGGGAAGAAAATAATCAATCTCAACCCCCTCCTCACAACCCTGCATCTATGAACTTAACGGAGGTAGGAATGGATAACTTTTGCACTTTCCACCAACAACCCCATTCTGAAAAGAATTTTCCTCAATGGATAAATTCAATGACGTTGGTCATGAATCAGCTTTTGGATTCCAAGTTAATTGAAGACAACGATGAAGAAGGGAAAGATAACAATAAATCAACAAAAAAACAGGAGGATGAAGCTATGGTTTTATGGGACCGTGTATCTTTGTTTGATGCCGAGGAAGAAAAGGATCTGAGACACGAGGGCATCTTGGAAACAAATGTAACGACAAGAAGCCAGGGGTTGATTAAGGAAAATAGTCTTATGCTCCCAAAGATCAAAAGACTTCAAAAAAATGTTAAGAAATTCCAAAATAGCTCCTCAGCTAATAAAATTCTGGAATTTACCATCACCAGTCAAAATCCTAGACAGACCAGCATGCCTACTAAGCCCAATGAAGAAAAAATAAATAATGTTAGATCGAATCTCACAGAACATAAGATGGATTATGACATTGTGGAGGATATCAAGAAGGTAAGGGAAAACACCTCATTGTTTGAAATGTGCAATGTGCTGCAGCAGAAAGAAAAGCTATTGAAAGCACTTGAAGTATCAGAGGAGAGGCTACCCACTGACGATCAGCCCCAAGAAGAAGAAATTGGTGAAGCGAGTATGGGAGGTAAGCCTAAAAGCAAGAATCCAACTTTTCTCCTTACTTTTGAAATTTTCAACCATAATGTGCATAACTGCCTAGTAGACTCAGGGGCATCAGTCAATGTCATGCCGCTGTCGGTCTGTGAAAAGATAAATGGACAACCTAAATCGTCTACCTGGAGGGTAGTTCAGTTGGATAGAACAAATGTGAAGGTAATTGGAGAAATGGAGGATGTTCTCGTTCGCTTATCTTCAAATGACAAGGTGTGTCAAGTCATCGATATTGTGGTGGCTGACACACTGGAAGCTTATGGACTTGTTTTGAGCAAAGATTGGTCGGCAAAGATAAACAGATATTTTGCCTTGGACTGGTCACATCTGTGGCTGCCATATAAAGGAATCCCAAATCAAATTAAAGTGTTAAGGGAGCCCCACATGAAACACAATGTTAGTCATTTTGAAGAAAAAATGAACCAGTGGACCCTGTTTTGGGAAACTATTTTATTGAGTTAGAACCGGGAAACTATCAAGCGGAAGAAGCCAGCGATACATCAGACACTCAGCCTGATCTCCTTCGGTTTTCGCAAGCTAATGAAATCGATTGTAAAATAGTAGACTTAGCTGAAGATGTAGTTGTTAGTTCTCATGCAGTAGTAGGTAGCGATTTTTGGACGCTTTTCTTTGATGGTTCTAAAACTTTAGAGGGGTCGGGAGCCGGCTATGTCCTTATTGACCCTATGAAAAACAAACATTTTCTTTCATGTAGGTTAGAGTTTGAATGTACCAATAACACAGCTGAATATGAAGCGTTGGTTCAGGGGTTAAGGAAAGCAATTGAATTAAAGGCGAATAATTTGAAAGTGTTTGGAGATTCTGAAATAATTGTAAAACAAATTTGGAATCAAATACATTGCATTTCTCCTCATTTAAAATCTTATCAAAATGAAGTATGGGATTTACTTAAATGTTTTAATGCATTTAACATTGTATCGATTCCAAGACTTAAGAATGCAGCAACTGACTTGTTGGCCACATCAGCTGCGAGGCTTGTGCCCTCTAATAATCGGTGCTCTGTTGAATTGCTTTTCAGGCCCTCGGTTTCGGATATAATTACCAATCTACGAGTGTTCGATGACGATCAACAAATTATAGAATGCTTAACGAATGACGAAGAATTCAAAGGGGCGATTATTGATGATGAAGAACATCAGGCCGAGCTGAAATTCGATAATTTCATTCCTAAGGGAGTCAGAACTTTAGAACGGATGTTTGATTTAAATGAAAAATTTAGAAGACCAGCAAATGTGAAGACTCATAGCTCATCTCTACAGTTTGAGTTGATTAATTTGGGGATTGAGATGAAGCCTAAATATGTGAATCTTGGAAAATGTTGTTCACTAGCTGAAAGGGATAAGTTCATCGTTCTTTTCAAGGAATACAAAGATGCTTTTGCCTAGACGTATGAAGATCTGAAGACATATAACACCAGTATTATCCAGCATGTTATCCCCATCAAATCTGGAATCAAACCTTATCAGCAGCCTTTAAGGAAAATGCATCCAAGATTGGAACCTCTAATATAGAGTGAAATTAAGAAACTATTGCATGCTAGAATTATCTTCAAGGTTAGACACTCGGAATGGGTTTCTAATCTGGTACCGGTAAGGAAGAAATCTGGAGAAATCAGGCTATGCGTGGATTTTAGAAACTTAAATCGCGCTTCAGATAAAGACAATTATGCTATTCCACCCATGGAGCAGATATTGCAAATGGTTTTAGGTTCTAAACTATTCTCTTTATTAGATGGATTCTCAGGCTACAATCAAGTATTAGTAGCTGAAGAGGACAGACTAAAAACGACATTCAGGACCAGGTGGGGAACTTTTGCTTACAGAAGGATGCCCTTTGGACTCATAAACACTGGAGCTACTTTCCAGAGGGATATGGACATAGATTTCCGCGGTTTGATTGGCCGCAGTGCTATGGTATACCTAGATGACATCACGATATTCTCAAAGAGAAGAGAGAAACATGCATTTCATCTAAAGCAGATTTTTGAATGCTGCCGAAAATATGATATCTCACTAAACCCCAAGAAGTGCGTGTTTACTGTTACAGAAGGTAAGTTGTTGGGTCACGTGATGTGTAAGAAGGGGATCTCCATAGACCCAGAAAGGATCAAAGCCATAGAACAGATTCCCTTACCCCATAATAAAAAGGGCATGCAATCATTTATGGGGACAATAAACTTCGTGCGAAGGTTTGTGCCATATTTTGCTCAAATTGTTAAACCTTTGCAGCAAATGGTAAAACAAAGTGTACAATTCAAGTGGACTGATGTAGAGAAGAACACATTTAGTAAAATTAAAACAGCTGTTGCACACGCACCCTCCCTCAAAATTCTGGATTTTGATAAAGATTTTATTTTGTACACTTTCGCATCTAATGATTCCCTAGCAGCTGTGCTTACCCAGAAGGAAGATGGGGGAGATGAGTTCCCCATATCATTTATGAGCACTGGTCTGCAAGGGGCTGAATTGAATTTCTCAGCTGTGGATAAACAAGCTTACGTAGTGTTCAAAGCGGTGAAACAATTCAGACCATATATACTGAAGAACCAGACAAAGGTAATAGTTCCACACCCAGATGTGAGGTCTCTTTTCATACAAAAGGAGCTAGGAAAAAGGAGAGGCAACTGGGTAACAGCTCTATAGGAGTATGACCTTGAATTCAAGCTAGCCTCCATAGTCAAAGGGCAAGGATTGTGCAAATTGATGACTAAAAGCAAATACAATGAATAACACGACTGGATGTATAAGCTGAGTTACATTTGATGGATGTATGTCCTCTTTTCATAGCTCCGGACTCTTGGTATCGAGACCTTGTGCATTACCTTCAAGATTGATTGTTACCAGAACATTGGAATTCTAAGCAAAGAAGAGCACTGCATCTTAAATAAGCCTCATATCAAATTATTGAAGGAATATTATTCAGGAAGAATTATGATGTAGTTCTTCTTAGATGCTTAGAGAAAGAAGATGCGAAGAAGGTAATGATAGATTTACATGATGGGCCTGCTGGAGGACATTTTTCCGGAGATACTACAGCTCATAAAATTCTCAGAGCCGGATACTATTGGCCCATGTTGTTCAAATATGCACATGCCCATGTTAGAAAGTGCGACATTTGCCAAAGGTGTGGTGGAAGACAAGCTAAAGCAGCAGGACCATTAAATCCTGTGATGATAACAGAGCCTTTTGAGCAATGGGGGTTGGATATCATTAGGGAGATAAAGATGAATTCTTCCCTGCAACACAAGTATATTCTGACAGCAACCGACTACTTCACTCGTTGGGTCGAAGCCATTCCATTGCGTAAAGTAAATGAAGATGTGGTCATGGACTTCTTGCAAGACCATATTATGACCAGGTTTGGAGTTCCAATTTCTTTAGTTTTTGATAATGCTACTTACTTTTCCTCGATTAGATTAATTACATTTTCTCATGAGAAAGGAATTAAGTTGCATTACTCTACTAATTACTATCCACAGGGAAATGGTTTAGCTGAATCTACAAACAAGAATTTGATTAGGATTTTAAAAAAGACAGTGATAGAAAATCAAAGGAGTTGGCACTCAGCATTACCAAATGCTCTTTGGGTTGATAGGGTCACCCCCAAGACTTCGTTAGGTGTGTCCCTGTATACCCTTGTTTATGGAAAAGAGGCCATTCTACCCCCCAATATCATGTTACCCTCTTCCATAATCGCTCAAGAATCCAGAGGATCAGATAGTGAAGTCTTGCAAATGATGATATATAATCTCTTGAAGGTAGAAGAGTCTCGATCTAATGCCAGAGAACGTTTTAAACAACAACAAGAGGTAGTAAAGAGATGGTTTGATAAACACAAGGCTAGAACAAAAGAATTCGAGGTGGGAGATTTGGTTCTCAAGTGGGACCATGCCCATGATGAGAAAGGAAAACACACAAAATTTCAACAGTTATGGGTAGGACCTTTCCAAATTGCAACAAAGCTTGGCCCCTCAACCTATAAATTGCAATATTTATAGGGGTGGGAAGAGAACTTACCAATAAATGGTTTAGTTCTCAAACCTTATTTTTCCTGAGTTTTGTTTTTTTCCTTTTATCTTGTATATAAATAATTTGACTTGGCTGTTTACTTTGATTTATGTAGTTCTGTTTTGTTTTAGTTTAGATTTTGATTGATTTCAATAAAAGGAGGCAAACTCTTGGTTGCATGGAGAACATCATAATTCTGGAATGATTAAAGTTCTTGGGTGTAAGACTGTGTATTATTGTTTATTTGTATGAATTTCTTCTATTTTAGTAGTTTTCCCGAATGGCTATGAACACATTGAAGTCCTGCTTAATCCTTGTAAAATAAACCAGAATCAAAAGGTCTGGAATACTATTTTGAGGCTCCGTCCATCTCACATTTTAAAATTTCCTAGGGAGTGACAACAAAGGGCCCATGGAAAGGAAGCAGGGTAAACATTATATTGTATATAAATGATCCCATGCCAAGAATTGAATGCCAAAAGGTAGATAAGAGTTGAAAGTTCCTATGAAAGCATGATGTACCAAAACAAAATACTGAACCATATAAGTACTAAATTGCCAAAAGTTCCTCTCTGTCCGTGAGCTAAAAATTGAATACATCTCTCACACAAAAGGACATTATGGATAGAGGAGCCTAAATAAAAAATTCAGAAAGAAAGGCATGCAGGAGGACTCATATGAAAAGGATAAAAGTTCAACAACACAAAAGGTGCAAAAATGGCATGGGAATGAGGAACAAATGAATATTTATGTTTACCATATGCTACAATCCTGTGGTGTCCAAGCTGGCAGCTATCTAAAGACAGAGGTAACAAATAAAACTCATCTTCCTGGCCTCAAAAGAGTTATCTTGACTTGAAAATCTTGGTTTCCACTCTCCTAAATTGGACTATCATCAATGATTAAAAGTACATATATTTGCCATTTGAGAAATCTAGATATTTGGAAGAATTCAACATGTTCGTTTGTTGTTAAACAGTCTGTTACTCAAGAAATAATTGTCCAGAGATCTAGGTCCACCAGGTAGTCGCCAATTGTTGCATCTGCAACCGTTTCCCCAAATTTTCAAAATTTTGGACCCCCTTGATAATTTTTAGCATTGCCTAGAATCGTTTGGATCCATGAACTCTGTTTTGTTTTCCTTTTGCTATAATTTTGGACTATTTTGAGGTTAACTCTCTTCATGCTTTTCAAAAAATTGCTTATGTCTGAAACTGCTGTGGGTTGTGGAATTTAGAGTTTGGTTTTTTCCCTTTGAGCTGCAATTTCTTTCTTTGTTCTCGGAAGCATATTTCTCATTCTAGCCACTATTTCGGAGGCCATTTAAACAACGTATTGGAGCCATGTTTCCTTAGGGAGCCTCCATTGGGGAAGCTAAACGATGAGCATTCCGCAGGATAGTCTTTGATTTCTCCGATGTCATGTTGTATTGTTTTGACTTGTTTGCATTATCGGAGGTTGATCGAATTTTGGGTCGGAATTGTTTGATTTTGTGAAGTTGCTTTTTGGGCCACTGCATGACCTTAGGTTTTTTGAACACTTAACATTTCATGGTGTTTTTCGCGACTATCATAAATTTTTTGGTTTTGATCAAAGGTTGTAGTCTATTTGCTTTCCGCCATTGCGGCTCCCGAGTGAACTAAGTGTCCACCATATAACCGCTCCGCTCGCTGATGCTTTGTTTGGGTTTCACCATTTTTCGTCCTTTGACCACGGGGCCTATAGTATTTTCATCTTTCGCTATTGTGGCTACGTAACGCGCTAACCTCCCGACGTTGATGATGTTCCATTTGCCAACAGGGAACTTTACCGCCCGATGATTTGGCATTTAGTTCTTCCAACTCCAATAGACTTAATGGTCCCACGGAACCCGTTTTCCGGCTAAACCCCGCCATTGTGGCTGTAAGTAAGACTATCCGACCGATGTTTTAATGGTTCGAGCCGTCAATAAGGTTTTTCCCGCCGTCTTGTGAGTTTCTAACCCCTGTGTGGGCAGCGGTGGTTTTTATTTCTTGTTAAGGATTTCGCGACGAGGGCATAGTACTGGGCCTCATTTTGATGATCAGTTTTGTTGCTAGTATAGTTTAAGTTTATTGAAAAGATGCAGTCCTAATTAATGATGAATTTTTGTTTAACTGCAGACGGACTCAGAAGATTCTTCAGATTACTGCTGCGAGAAGAGGTAGCTAAAGGACAAAGCTGAGGAAAGTTGGCTGAAAAGTGATAAGCATAGTTTGCTCTGAAAGCAATGAGATCTAAAGAAGGACAAATAAAATACAGGGCATAATCAATGGAAACAAAATCCCAGGCTTGGAAGGGGCCCGTCAGTTACCGAGCTGATCCCATTTTATGAAGTACTCATAAGTTGAAATCCGAAATGTAACAGATTATGTGAATCATGAGTACTCACGAAAAAGACAAAATTGTGAGATTAAACGGTTTCTGGGGAAGTCCAAAGGTCAGACAGTTGGGGAAGCCCAAGGGGTTTTGGTTGTTTTTGTATAAAGAGAGGAAAATGAGAGAGGATGGGGGGATTTTTCCTTGGGAAAACTTGTAAGTTGTGATTTGTAAGAGGAACTATTTCGTTTTACAATAAGGAATTGCAAATTTTTCCTGTTGGAGAAGGTGCTGTGTGGAATATTCAAATGTGATAAATGAACAATGTTGAAGGGGAACTATTTCATTTTCAGCTTTTGTCTAGTAACTGTGAGATCGTTCTAACTCTTTGAACCTAAGTTCTTGTTGGAATGATCCCTGGTTTATTTTATGGAAATTTCCACTATGAGTGATGAATGTTGTTCATAAGCAATTGGCTATTTGGTTGTTAAATATCTTTAAATGTCCGCGTGTTTTGGAAACATGTATCAGCTATCTGTGATTTCTTTTACAATGCATGCACAAAATACATTGCTCATTAATAAGTAATAAGCTCGCTCCCTAGGGATAGGTTAGGTAGTTAGTTTTAATTTCTTGTTGTGTGTGTGATTTAGATGCATGAGAGTCTAAGATGAGAGGTAAGAACCCGCGCATCACATTGTGAATACTCCTTGCATTCTCTATCAATATGCATCTTAGGTAGGCATGTGCATATCATACTTAAAGTCATAAAATATATACGGTGAACCGGGCCGCAACCGATAAAACCTTTTATTTTTTGTTACTTGACCTACGGTAGCCGGACCGCAAACCGGACAGATTCCCTATACCAAACAGTCACGGGCTAGTTGGGAACGTTGACTAGGGAGAATCCCTTGCTGTTGTTGCCTGCAAATTTCTAGGCCTCAACACCAAGGTAAATCATCTCAACAATTTTGAGGTCCCCGACAACGGCACCAAAATGTTACTGGTTGAAATGGCAGTCTAAACAACCAACAAGCATATGTGTAGAAAGTAAGCACTATCACCTTGGTCACTTCTCCAAAATTATTCGGAAGTTGAAATCTCCTAGGGGAGAGCCCTATGTAAATATGAAAAAGACACTTAGACACCAAATATATATTCTATGTGTGTATGGTTAGTGATCGGTGCCTGATGCAGTTTAGAAGAGGATATGAATAATACATGTTCATTCGTCCAAGGATAAGACAATTGCATAACTAATTAGTTCCAATACATTGATAACAAGTGCAATATGTAGGAATTAAAAAAATACATGCATATCATAAGTATTTAAAGCACATGTACATCAATATGTATCAGTCATGCATGTCAATATTATGACAACATTAGTAGTTTAGGAATTCACTTAGTATAATAAACAACAACGTGCATGTAACCAAGCATTTACCAAATAATTTGCATCAACATTAAAATCAAGTTGCATGTGTTTATTAGTAATAATATCATAAATAGAGTGGGATGGTAGACATAATCAACATTAACAATGGCACGAAATTTTAGGCACATAATTTTAGGGCCCAGAATATTAGGGCCCAATATTTTAGGAGTGGAATTTTATTGTGCATAATTTTAGGGTCGATATTTTGGGCGCAGAATTTTAGGTCCTGAGATCTTAGGGCCCGAAATTTTAGGAGCCAAAAATTTCGGGAGGCCCTAAATTGGCCAAATATTGATGAGATTTTTATAAATTTTGTAGTCCTAAAACTAACCTAGAACCAACCCTAGAAACTAGGTCTTGAAAATGAAAACGGTGTGAGAGACTAGGGCACCCTCATAAGGAGACGTATCGTTGTTTTCTAAGGTGACAAGAAGGAAGGTAATGGCCTATCTTAGGGAAAAATGCAACTCTAAGGCTACCATTAAGAATCAGACATGCAAATCTACCAACATCCAAACAAAAAGGTAAGAATCCTGATCTCATTGTGCTTTTGTTCATCCAACAAATCGAAGCATCACCAAAGCAGAGATCCACCAAAGAATTTACCAGAAAAATAACTTACATTAACGAGAAAAAATCCTCAAAAGGAGCATGTTCATCCATTTTGATGTATTTGTAAGTTCGGAATGTATTCACTCATATATCTTATGTATTGTACCCCGGTGTTTATTTCGAGAAGTGTCTGTAATGTATTTGAGTCATGTCATGCCCCGATGTTCCTATTGGGAGATTCAATAACGTAAACAAGTCATGTAAAGTCATTGTGGGTAACCCTCCTATTGATCAAGGGTTAAAGTCCCCACAGTTGTGGAGCAATAACCCTCCTATTGATCAAGGGTTAAAGTCCCCATAGTTTTGGAGCACTAGGGTTATTAGACTCTCCTAGAGAAGTCGGCCCTAGGTGAGTTAATGTAAGTCGGGTCATTAGTACCCCAATTGTGGTTACTCGAGCCTACATAACTGAGTTAGGATTACTCAAGCCTACATAACAGAGTTAAAGCTTAAGTGAACAAAAGAATATAAATAGAGAGTGAGACTCTCTATTTATCACACACACACTCATTCACTGGGGTGCATGAGTGAGAGAGAAGAAGTTGGGATCAGAGAGAGAGACTACTGCTGTCGGGAGATCATCTTTATGTTTTCAGATTTTACTTTTGGTGCTGATTCTATCTCTGAGGAAGTTGCGGGGTTTTCTCCTTTATGGTTTCCCCGAGGAAAATATTTATGTCTATTGTCTCTTGTGTTTGATTGCTGTGCTTGTTATTCTCTCAGTTGAAGATCCTAATATAATGCTAGCTTGAATGATAAAAATATAACATGGTATCATAGCTAACTTGAGAAGAAGACATTGTGTAGCTGCAGAAGCTAGGGATTCTTACTTTTTGGGTCTCTCTCCACAATCCATCAGCAAAAGTATGCTAGGATGACTCTCCTTTGAAGGGCGCATCTTTTTGTTGAAGCAAAATTCGATTCCGGACATTTTCAGTTTTTGATGCGGGAAATTAGGGCTTCTTACAGAAGAAGAATTTTTGAGTGAGCCCAGGATAGGATTTCTCTACTCATCAAAATCGAATTTTAGAGACTCGGGTCGAGATTTTTGGTTGGGTATAACTCCGGGAAAGTCAAACCCTAGTTTGACCGTGGGCCGAAAAAACCCTAAAATACTAAAACTGATAGGTTTTGGTAAATTCGCTATATCTCGGGATTGGAGAAGGATCAAGAGCTAAAACTTTCACAAGATGAATATGCAATCCTGATTTAGACTATGTCCAAATTTCAGCCTTAGATTCACTATATTCTAGGATATATGATCCCTCCAAGTTAGGGTTCTAGCCTCTTCCAGGATTCATCCCTAAACAGGACACCTGCGGAGAATTGCTATATCTCGAGCTACAAAGGTCCTGAATGAAATTTATAAAGATTTTCCAGAAAGGGAATCGAATTTAATTTCTATGGTATAAGTTTTAGACCCCGAAGATGAAACAATGACATGTGGCAGTCCATACAACTTCGCTATGCTGAAAAGTCCTGAAACTGGTCACCTTGGGAAAACGATCATAAGTCCCAATTGGTGAAATCAATTCTGTTGAAACCTATGGTATTGAAAAAAGGATACCTGATTCAGAAGTTTCAGACATAGAGGAGCAGTAATTGCGGATATACCACAAAAATAGTATCAGGAATTTCTGCAGAAGAAATTGGAAAACTAGGGCTTCCTGTTCCGGGAGCTTCCCTCCACTATTTTCAGAAAAGGAGTACATTGGACAGCTCGCCGTGAAGAGGTCTATCTTTCTATCCAATCAGATCTGAAATATTCCAAGTTTTGAAAATTAGGTTTTCTTTGATAAACCCTAGATCAACCAGCTCCAGAACCACGATGGACACCTCAAATCGGTAAGATCTAATCTTTTGTTATTTTCATTTGAGCTTCTCACTTCAAAGTGATCTATCACATAAGCTTGATGATAAGCTTGGTGAAATTGACAACTTCCAAGCATGGAAGTATAGGATCTCACTAGTTCTTGAAGGAAATGAATTGGACACCTACATAAGTAGAGAGATTCCAGTTCGAGAGGGAGATGAGGCTAAACGCCTTACACCAGAAGAACTTGGTCAAGGCCAAGAAGATCATTTCTGATTCAATCATGGATCACCTTATACCACAAGTGTCTTCCCTAAAGACACCGAAAGATATGTTTGATTCCTTGACCAAGCTATTTGAAGGGAAGAACATAAATCAGAATATGACTTTGAGAAAACAGTTGAAGAATGTGAAGATCCAAAATGCAGAGACGATACAGTCATACTTTACAAGGGTCTCTCAAATCAAAGAACAACTTGAAGCAGTAGAAGAAGTGGAGAATGCAGAAGTTGTGATAACCACCTTGAATGACCTCCTAGGATCATGGGATTCATTCATTCAAGGAATGTGTCCCAGAAGGAAGTGATTACTTTCAGAAATAATTCAGGAAGAGCACACACAAGAAGATTGTAAACTCATAGTAAGAAAAGAAGATGGGAGAAACTAAAGATAAAGATTTCACGATTCAAAGAAGATACCTCAAGCGATGAGGAATATGAAGAACTCAAATCTTGAAGAACCTCTTATCCATCTTAGCATTTGGATAAGAAATGATGCTATTATGAATAAAGAAGATGATAAAGCCAAAGGCTCAAGAAGGAGTCTACCCACGAAACAAATAAAGATAAGTATTCAATTGTCATTTCATGATATTGTTTTGTTATGCATTTGTTTATATTCAGTTAATCTATTACGCATGATAGAATGTTTGCATTAATGACAATATACTACTAATATGCATGTGATGGGTAAGTATCTCATGGTGCTATACAACTGTCCATTGCTGCTTATATAGAATGAAACCTCTTTGCTGACATATTGGATTAGTGCACAATCTCAATGTTGTCCTGGTAGAGATGGAAGGCATCTAGAAAGTTTTCATGAGATATGGATGAATGTTGTATTAGCTAAAATAGTTGCATAATCACATATTTATGCATAAGAATTTGACATTATGAATATTCCTTATGAAATGTTTCTAACCATACAAATGCATTTGACTTGTAGGAAAGATCACATACATAATCTCCTACAAGCAAAGAAGGATGAGACTTGTTCTGAAGAACAAGTGACGACAGTTCAAGATTAAGAATAATATGACGAATGCAGCGAAATCATTGATGCATAACCTTCCAGCTATGAAGAAGTAACCAAGAAGAAAGGGAAGACCAGTTCAAGAAGAATGATGTCTAGGATGCAGTATCGATACATGAAGGGAAGTTTGTAGTTCCATCATGCAATAGATGGAAACATCGTGGGATACAAGGAAAGATTCGTAGCACAAGGCTTATCACGAAAAGAAGGCATAGACTACGAAGAGACATTTGCAGCCACTGGAAGTGAAGTCACATGGCAAGAAGAATAATATGTGCAAATGAAAGAAGGCCTTGTAGGAGCTCAAAAGACACCCATGGGATAACACATACATGAGGAGCTTGATGAAGATCTGAACCTTTGCTATCGGGTTGAAGATGAAAGTGTATAGAGGATGACAAGCTCATAGATGGGTGCGAGAAGAACTTTTGAAAAAGTTCAAGATAGAGGATCTTGGTATCCAGTGATCCTAGATGGATATATATAATATTAGTAGCAGAGGAAGCCACTTGTCACTTCGGTACAGAATGTTTCAGTGCATAAAGTACGAAAGACATAGGGAGAATGATGCTCCTCTTCAGAGGGAGTGACTGTAGAAGATCCTGAGGTTCGACATGGTACAATAGGATGGACAGCTTACTGATGACTCTAGGCTTTACTGAGAGTAAAGAGGATTCCAACCTTTGCTTCAATGTTGAAGGCAGAAGATCAGTAATGCTCATGTTATATGTCGATGACTTATTCCTGACTGAAAAGAGGAACTCATTAAAGTTACAAGAAGGAGACTTGCTGTCGAGTTCGAGATGAAGGACTTGGGGATGATGCACTATGTTCTAGGCATGGAGGTGTGGACAAGGAAAGTATGCAGTAGAGATCCTGAAGAGGTTCAAGATGATGGACTACATGACCACACCTATGGCATCGAATACGAAGCTATTGAGTGATGCTTCATCAGAAGCGGTTGATGCTACAATGTATCGTTAGATGATTGGGTCCTTGATGTATCTGACGAACATGAGACCAGATATTTGCTTTGCTGTGAACACCTTGATCCAATTCCTGACAAATCCGAGACATGTTCACTTGATTGCTGCAAAGCATATTCTGAGGTACCTAAAGGGTACAGTTGATTATGGGCTCAAGTATGAGGCGAATCAAAATATTAACCTAGAAGCTTATGTTGATTCAGATTGGGCAGGCATTTCCATCAATAGGAAGAGCACTTTAGGGTGTTGCTTCAGTATGGGATTAGGTGTGATCTCTCCGTTTAGCAGGAAGAAGTCCTGTGTGGCACTGAGTACAGCTGAAGCAGAGTATGTTGCAGCATGTTTAGCTAGTTGTGAGGCAGCATGGCTAAGGAAGCTACTGTCTGATTTATTTGATCTCCAATTGGATGCTACTTGTAAATATTGCGACAACTATATTTGTGTGAAGTTATTAGAGAACCTAGTGTTCCATGACAAGTCAAAGAACATCGAGATCAAATATCACTATATCAGGGATATGGTGCAGAGAGGAGTACTGGAGCTCCAGTATCTTGTGATGGATGAACAAATAGCTGATGTGTTGATGAAGCCATTAGCCAAAGTGAAGTTTGAGTACTTTAGGGAGAATCTTGGTGTTCTCCAAATTGAGGTTCCCTCCAAGGGGAAGTGATGAGTTCGTGAGCCATTCTGACATGGTGAGAGGATTGGTTCCTTCCATGGTCAGATGTAAGGGCTGAGCCATTTTGTCATGGTAAGGGGATTAGTTCCTTCCATGTCATATGTGAGTGCTAAGACATTTTGATGTGATTGTAGGATTGGCTCCTACGTGATCAGATATAAGTGCTGAATGCCATTCTATGAATGGAGGCACCTGGTCAGTTACCAGGGATACTCAGTCTGGGGCTGAGGGCCATTCTGATATGACTGTGGGATGTGGTATCACATGATAAGATATAAGTGCAGGGCCATTCTGATGTGATTGAGGGATGTGTTCCCACTTGACCAGATGTAAGGGCTGATGCCATTCTCTAGGAGAATGGAGGCACCTGGTCAGTTACCAAGAATCCTAAACCTGGGGTTGAGATCCCTTTTGACATGTAGGATGGATTGGTTCCTCGCATGGTCGAATGTAAGTGCAGAGCCCTTTCGACATGTAGGCTGGATTGGTTCCTCACATGGTCGAATGTAAGTGCAGAGCCCTTTCGAGATGTAGGCTGGATTGGTTCCTTGCATGGTCGAATGTAGTGCAGAGCCCTTTTGACATGTAGGCTGGATTGGTTCCTCGCATAGTTAAATATAGTGCTGATCCCTTCCTTGGATAGTGGATGGTGTGCCCTGCTATGCCAGAGGATATAAGTGTTGTGCCCTACTATGCCAGAGGATATAAGTGTTGTGCCTTTCTATGGATAGTATATGATGTGTCGTACTATGCCAGTAGATGTAAGTGTTGAGCCTTTCCATGGATGATAGATGATGTTTCCTATCATGCCAGTGGATGTGAGTACTGGGTTTTTCTAACATATATGATTGGATTGGTTCCTCTCATAGTCATATGTGAGTGTTGGGCATGCCTTTCTGACATGCTGTTGGATGTGTTCCTCTCATGGTCAGATGTAAGTGCTGGTTGGGCCATTCTGACTTAGGGTCAGATATAAGCACTGAAGAAGACCTACATGGAGGCTAGGCCCACAACTAGCATGAAAAAGGGCTGGTTCTGTAGAACTTCCTGTGACGAGAAGAATCATGAGATAGCACCAGTGATGATGATCCAACAATTATGATATGGATCAAGTGATGATATAGATCCAGTGATGATGTTCTAGTAATGATCCAGATCCAATGATTATGTTTCAGTAATGATCCAGATCCAGTGATGATGTTCCAGTAATGATCTAGATCTAGTGATGATCTAGATCTGATGATGAAGATGACTTGAAGATAAAGATAACTTGAAGATGAAGATGACGAGAACTCGATGATGATCCAGTTGATACAGAGAAGAAGACCAGTGCTGAAAAATTGTGTTGAGAGAATACCTTCCTAGTTAAGAGGGAGTGTTGATGTATTTGTAACTTTAGAATATATTCACTTGTATATCTTATGTATTGTAACCCAATGTTTATTCCGGGAAGTGTCTGTAATGTATTTGATTCAAGTCATGCCCCGATGTTCCTATCAGGAGATTCAATAATGTAAACAAGTCATGTAAAGTCATTGTGGGTAACCCTCCTATTGATCAAGGGTTAAAGTCCCCACAGTTGTGGGGCACTAGCTTTATTAGACTCTCCTAGAGAAGTCAGCCCTAGGTGATTTAATGTAATTTGGGTCATTAGTACCCCAGTTGTGGTTACTCGAGCCTACATAAATGAGTTAGGATTACTCGAGCCTACATAACAGAGTTAAAGGTTAAGTGAACGAAAGAATATAAATAGAGAGTGAGACTCTCTATTTATCACACACACACTCACTCACTGGGGCGCATAAATGAGAGAGAAGAAGCTGGGATCAAAGAGAGAGACTACTGCTGTCAGGATATCATATTTATGTTTTCGGGTTTTACTTTTGGTGCTGATTCTATCTCTGAGGAAGTTGCAAGGTTTTCTCCTTTATGGTTTCAACGAGGAAAATATTTGTGTCTATTGTCTCTTGTGTTTGATTGTTGTGCTTGTTATTCTCTCAGTTGAAGATCCTAATATAATGATAGCTTGAATGATAAAAATCTAACAATCTATAGAAAACCCTAAGAAGGGTAAAAAAAGTGCATAGTGATTTATCCCATAAGTTCTTATTTATAAATTAAAGTGAGGAGATCTATTTATATGATATCACAGTCACTTTTACACATAAAATCCAGGTTGACATGCCTTAAAATAATTAAATCCGTATCTATTAAATGTCAACATAAAATTAAAAGAAAATAATAATAAAATATAGACTAAGGTAGGCTACCTAGGGGTATTTGAATCCCCAGGTGCCAAAACACGCTCAAATAAGCGAATCACTCCGAGTGAAAGGTTGGAGCGGGCTGGAGGGAGGGATTTATGCCCCATCTAATCTTTAAAATACTATAAAATCTCTCAACGCCTTCCTCAAAGCACAAAAATGACCTAGCATGGAGGATGTCTTCCTTTGAATATAGAAGGCCAGGGAGAGAAATGGCCTACTGATTGAAGGGCTAGGAGGGTGTATGAATTGGTCATGACTGAAGACTAGATTTGTGTGGGTGAAGTGGAGGCCATTTGAGTGTGTAAGAAGGATATGGAGTCATGAGACCCAGTGGTCAACCCTTAAGGTCCCCAGACACCAACCCTAAGGTTAAAAACCTCTTTAGAGGGAAGTCAACATTGCCATTAAGCCATAGTAGCCATAAATGAGGACCAAAGGGTCCAACCATGACATCCATAGCTCAATAAAACTCCTCCTATTCAAAAATTTGGCCCTCTCTCCCTAGGGTACACCTGAAGGTGCATTGGGTACAAGTGCAGCGTAACAGATGCCTTCTCAAAGTCCCAATACTGTTTTTTCCTTTCTATGATAAACTCTCATAGAAATGTGAGATAACACTGGTTACATTTTTTTTAAAGGGGTATTGATTCCTTCTCACATTCCTAATAAATTTATCTGGTTCGTTTATAAATCTATCTTGTTTCTTTATAATTTTTATAATTTTTATGTATTTATTATAATACAAGAAAACTTTAGACGGATTGTAAATTTCCATATAAATAAACAAACATGTTTAGCTCCACATGGATTGTAAATCTTCATATAAATAAATAAATCCATTAAATTTTATTGATTATAATTTTTGGTTTTAAATCTTCATATAAATAAAGAAATACCTTAAATTTTATTGAATAGAATTTTTGGTTTTAGATTATGAAAATAAAGTTCGTTTAGCTCATCGAGTGTCTTTATTGGTTACATTAATTTCCTACTTTAGCAATGAAACTTATCATTGTGAAAGTATATAAGAAGAAATAAACTAGAGAATATTCAATGTTTATCATGGTTGTTGAATGCATATCTTTTAACCTCCATGCCTTTCCTTTGAGTCTAATGAAAAAATTCCATCGACTAAGTGTTGAAATATTGTAACTTCAAAGGATATTCTAAATGTATTTTATTGATGTGACCCAAGGGAGATTTTTTTATTCCTTCGACGGGGTGTTACTATTGTATTCGGTCATCATAGAGTCATGAGGTGAAGCCTCCATTGTAAGTCGGGTCATTAGTACCCGAAAGAATGATATAATAAACTGTTTTGAGTCTTCCTAGGTGAAGTTGGCCTAGACAGTTTAGTGGGGATGACATGTTTAGGGTAAAAGTCAGTTGGCTCAATGTGTATAAATAGGAGAGCTATGATTCTTAATTAGACACAGACTCACTCACTTGAGTAGCAGATAGGAGAGAGAGAGAGAGAGAACAAAAGAAGGAGAATACCTGTTTTTGGGGTCATATCTTATACATCTTATACAGAGGAAGTTTTTGTTGGGTTTTCTCCCCCTTGAGGGTTTCCTAGGTTAAATATTGTGTCTATCTTGTGATTGTGTTTCTTTCAGTGATTGAGCATATGCTACTACTATTGTGATTTTGAATTCAACAATAATGATATCTAGTCTAGCATATGAAATCTTAACATGTTATCAGAGAGAGGTTGAATAGGAAAACTTTCACAAGGTGAAATGCCCTCTCCTCCCTCTCTAGAAGAAATTAGGGTTTCTGCAAATTTTGGAATTTGGAAGACCTTCTTGCATAAAAAGTGGTGCCTCCCTAGAGTGCATCTATTGAGCGAGGGATTAATTTTTTTGGGTCATTGAATATCTGGGAAAGACAAACCCTAGTTTGGACATGAACTAGAAAAATGTAGAAAAACAAAACCAGAAATTTTGTAGAGCTGCAACCTAATAGGTAGGATTTGAAGGGTGAAGATTTGGGATCTCCGGAAATCAATTGGACCAACCAACTCGCCTTATTCAAGCACATTTACTGGTAAGTTCAGCCTCCTATTTTGAGAAATTTCATTTTTTAGTGACCTACTGGACAAGGTGGCCCCAAGCACTAAGCTTTAGGATATGTTGGAAGGCATAGAAAACTTCCTAGATTGGAAGTATAGGATTGGTCTCATTCTAAAAGAGAACGGCCTTGAGAAGTACATCAAGGACACGATTGCAGAACCTAAAGAAGATGAATCTAAGGAGAAGCATGAAAAATACCTAATCAAGGAAATGAGTATCATTACTCATTCTATTAAGGATCAATTGACCCTCAAGTGTCATCTAAGAAGACACCTAAGAAGATGTATGATGCACTTTCCAGAATGTATGAGGGAAAGAACATAAAAAAAAAGATGAATATGAGAGCTCAACTGAAGGGCACGAAGATGCGAAAAGGAGAGTCTATTCAAGATTAATCCACAAGGGTATCCTAGTTGAGAGAACAACTAAGTGCTATTGGAGACACCCTTGATGAGGATGAACTAGTTATGACTGCTCTCAATGGTCTCACTAGACCTTGGGACTCATTCATCCAGACTCTGTGTGCCATAAAATAAATTATGAAGTTTGACATAGTATGGGAAGATTGCATACAAGAAGAAGCTAGAGTAGCCAACAGAGAAGCTCTACTCAAAGAAGATGATTAGGCTCTAGCCACCCATAATAAAGAAATAAAGAAATCAAATGTCAAGAAGAGTAATCATAAGCCTTCAAAGAAGAAGTTTAAGAAGAAGAAGAAGGATTACTCAAAGTATCAATGCTACAACTTTCATAAGATAGGACACCTTTCTAGAGAGTGTCCATTACCAAAGAAGAAGAAGAACACCAAGAGACATCGTGCTCATCTAGATGAAGATGAGAATGAAGAAGAAGAAAGACCTAGAAATAGACTAAGTAGAGGTGAAGATGTATAAGAATATGTGTTATTCTCTGCACTCTTTGAGTCTATAAAACCTAGAGAATATATATGGCTTATTGATAGTGGTGCCTCAAAGCAAATGACAGGAAAGAAGTAAACTCTGTCAAGACTTGAAGAAAATAACTCTTCCCAAAAGGTATCATTGGGAGATGACTGTCAATATCCCATCAAAGGTATTGGTGAATCAAGCTACAAGCTTGAATCCGAGACTTCCATCAATATGATTGAAATACTGTATGTACCAGGTTTGATAAATCGACTTGGTCCTCCAACACTTACTTTCCATCTCTTCTCTAGATAAGAAAGGATATAGAGTTTCTTGTATAGATGGACAAGTACTTATGTGGTCCAAAGGAAAGACACTTGAAGATGTTGTGGTCATTGGAGAAGAAGAAGGAGGATTGTACAAAATCAAAGGACATCTAGAGACAACCCTTTTCCATGAGACTACTAGCTCAAGTGAACTGTGGCATAGGAGACTTGCTCACATCAACTACAAATCATTTCCCTATGTGAGAAAGGAGGTAACAGGGTTACCAGATCTAAATATCGAACATGAGGTAACTTGCAAAGGATGTGCAAAAGGAAAGAACATCAATAATCTCTTTCCAAAAAGTGAAACAAAGTCCAAAGGTACACTGGAACTAATTTATTCTAATGTATGTGGTCCTATTCCCTCCATATCCTTAAGTGGATATGAGTATTATGTCACATTTATTGATGATTATTCAAGAAAAACTTGGATATAATTCTTGAAGAATAAGAGTGAAGTGTTCAGTAAATTCAAGGAATTCAAAGCCTTGATAGAGAACCACTTAGAAAAGAGAATCAAGACACTGAAATCAGATAATGGTGGAGAATACACTTCAAAGGAATTTGAAGCATTCTCTAAGGAGGAAGGAATCAAAAGGGAACTAACCACTCCCTATAATCCCCAAGAGAATGGTGTTGTGGAAATAAAGAATAGAACTATCATGGAAGCAGTGAAGACCATGATTCATGACCAAGACCTCCCTATGCACCTATGGGCTAAAGAAACAAGAATAAATGTATATGTGCATAATAGATGATCTCACAGTGCTCTTGGATTCAAGACTCATGAAGAGATGTATATAGGAAAGAAACCTGAAGTGAGCCATATCAAGATATTTGGCTACCCAATATATGTACATATTTCGAAAGAGAAGAGAACCAAGTTGAATCCTTCTGGAAAGAAGGGAATATTTGTTGGATACTGTGAGGTCTCCAAATCCTTCAGGATATGCATTTCAAGATTCCATCATATCAATATTAGTAGGGATGTAACATTTGATAAAGACACAACTCTTAAGAAATATAGAAGGTGTCAGCTTAAACATGTACATGAAGAGGATGTACATCCCATAATGGTAGAAGTTGAACCCTCTCCTGAAATAGTAGCATTTGAATATCATGATATGATAGAACCTCAAGAACCCCCTACTATGGATATCTCTATAATGAGAAAACTTGCTTGGGTAAGAGAAATCATACAGGAAGCAGAGAGATATGGAGTTATGGAAGGATCCACAAGAACTAGCAAACGATCATATCCATATTCCATTTATGTAGCTTTGATGTGTGACCTTGTAGATCAAGAACCCACCAGCTATGAGGAAGCTGAATAGAAGAAAGAATAGGTTGAAGCAATGACAAAAGAATACCAGTCAGGGATAATTTTAAGGGAGAAATTTATCCCAAGGGATATATTTAGGGGTTTTTCTCCAAAAAAAGAATCACTATTTTGCATTTTTTGAAGCCTTGTTTCTCTCAATTTTAATGGGGTAAATTGTTTTCACCCTGTTATCACTCCAAGAAACTCCTTTAGGTTGCAGCTCGAGGATTCCTGGTAACTTAAATGTTTTTGATGGTTTTTCTAATTGGATCAAGTCAGGTGACCTATAGGACCTCACAATATCAAGACATGCATGAAACTCAATCAAGGATAAGGCTTCTAACTACCACTGTTCAGAGGTTTGGTAATATGGTGAAGAGATGGAGAACTTATTATGCTAGCAGATTCATACATAAAACAATTATATATAAATGGCTAATCATAAAAAGGAAATTACTTGCAATTCAAAGCATCAACATGTAGATAGGATGACAGCTATCAGACATCAAATAACATTAGTAAACCTGAACAACACATTCAAGCATAAGCATAGAACATACAAGAAATGGAAGCTGAACATATGATAGCAAAAGAGCTTATATTAGGTCATGAGCAATATGAGAAGCTTGATAATAGTAATGGTCAAAAGGTCCCCGAAGTCAAACCCTTGCTTCAAAATAAGTGTTAGGCTTTATAGCCTTTACAAAAATATTCAGATCATGAAAAGTTGGATCTATTTTACTAAAAATAGATAAAATACTTTTTTTTTTGCAAAATTCGGTCAAAACCCCTAATCTAACTACTAGTCTATCTAACTCTAACAGTTGTTCACTCATTGAAATCTTTCATGACTACAGTGAGTACTAAAGTAGAGTTGTAACCTTTCATCTGATAGATGAGCCACTGTTGGTAAAAAATAGGTAGGGTTTGTGACCATTTTCTCCTTGATTTTAACCTCAAAACTGGAACAGACTTCCCCCAATGGTGTTTATCAGCAAATTTCATCCTTATATTTCATCCCTGAGATAGTTATATTCGACAAAACTAGTTCTGTGTGCCAAAACATCTTTCTCCCCCCTTTTCTGCTTTCGGTGGTTAAGGAAGCCGAAACCTGGGTCTATTACTTATCGAAAGCTCTGGTTTCGGTGGCTAATGAACAGCTGCTACGTTCACCTAAGCCACCGAAAGCTCTGTTTTCTGCAAAAAAATTATTAGCCTTTAAATTAACCTTTTACAGCTTTTACCTCTATCCTTCCAACATTTCTTACATTTGCATAGGGTTTGACAGAGCAACAACATCATGAGCTGCCTCAGGATCCTAAAAACTTGCTGCTTCCTCTGCTAGGGTTTCAAGCGCAAGGTCTGCTTGAGATTTAGGGTTTGGATTATTTTCCTTGTTGTTTTAGAGGTTTTGGTGGTATCCCTTTGATGTCTCTATATCCTTCCTAGGTTTTGGATTGGTAGCAGTCTCACATGCTGCTTTTGGGCTAAAGATGCTTATAGCACTTATGCTAGGGTTTCCAGCTTCCTGTTCTTCTTGATATTCAGAGTCTTAGTAAGGTAGGCTGAGTATGTTTATTTCTGGTGCTGAAACGTCTTCTACATCTACAGCAAATCTTCATGGACTGATAGATGAGGTCGAAAATGCCACCTGGAGGACTGACAGGTCATCTTTTGCGCTAAAAATTTGTCTAAACTGCTAAAAATTGGGGCTCAAATATGGGTTTATTACTTCAAATATGTGACACTTGTGTATAAACTGAAAGAGGTTTTTGTATGCTGTTTTGTTGTGAGAAAAAACCTCTGTTAGTTTTGTGAAATTAGTTTCCATTTTCCAAAGACATGTATTTCAAAAACACATGTCAAACAGGGAAATTCTGAGATCCGGAAATTAGGGATCGGAGATGAATTCGATTCTCCCAATATGTAATATCTGCAGGAAAACTGAAAGAGGTTATTGTTATATGACATGTTAGGAACAAAAAATATCAATTTTTTTGCAAAATTATTCTCCAGTCACTCAGAATCACCGTTTTAAAATGATGCCTTTTCATAGTAAAACGCCAATTTCGGTGGCTTAGAGCGCCCTGAAATTCCGGTCTTAGTTGTCGAAAGTCTGCTTTCGGTGGCTTAGAGACTGTTTTGAAACCATGCTTAATCACAGAAACCTATGTTTTGATTTTTTTGAGCAGTTCCTCCTCACTGTGCCTGCAAAATTGAAATTCAAATCCCGTGGAGGAGGTTAGCGGACTGGTTTTCAGAGATGACCTTGAGTAGTAAGGATGCATGCAACAAATGAGGAGTGTATTGAAGGTATAGCACTGATTCTGAGGGGTTAACTATTTGGTTGGTACTTGAATGAGATGATGGTGAATTTTGGTGATATCCACGAGATAGACAGCCTAGCAATCATTTTAATGTGAACTTGGTGTTTCATGGAGGTTTACAGCAGTTGTTGGACAGATGGAGGGAAGGCTAGGGTTTAGATTTCCATCAGTCTTTTGAGATCAATAATGACTTCTTAGCCATCAAATCATGCTTTACTGTAGTTCCCTAAACTTTTAGGTGGTTAATCATGCTAAATTATGACACGCCTCATGCTGATGAATTTGATTTTAATAGGCAGACAACCGTTTTCACTTTTCGTCCTTTTCGGTGGTTAAGAGAATTTAGGGTTTAGTTCGCTAGCTGCCAAAAGCTAGGATTTCAGTGGCTAATGAACCGTTGGTCCATTTTCCTAAGCCACCGAAATTCTCATTCCCAGAATTTATTAAAATGAAGTTCAACGCGCTTTTGGTGGTTTACTGTGTTCTTGGATCCATTGCTAAATCGCAGAAACCAAGGCTTTTTGGTGGCTAATGAACTATTGGTAACTTCGCCTAAGCCACTGAAAGTCCCTTTTCCCCAAAATTATAAAAAACATAATCAACAGAATTTCGGTGGTTAACATGTTCCTGAGTCAAAACTGTTAGTTGTTGAAAGCTTGGCTTTTTGGTGGCTAATGAGTTGTTTGAAAGCTCACCTAAGCCACTGAAAGTCATTTTTCCAAACTTTCATAAAAAATGCGATCAATAGGATTTCGGTGGTTAACATTGTCATGCATTAAAAAATGTTCGTTGCTGAAAGGTGAGCTTTTCGGTGGCTAATGAGTTGTTGAAAAACTCGCCTAAGCCACTGAAAGCCAAAACTTTCAAATTTAAAAAAAAAACAGAACATCAGATATCCCAACCTTGTTAGTCATCCCAATATCTTTCATAATATGACCTGAAACCTTTATCACTGATCAAAAAATAAATTGTTTTGAGTGAACTTATTGAAAATTTTATTTGGGAGATAACATCTGGCTCCTACTCGGGGATGGGAACCTCCCTGTGAGGTCCCAAGAACCACAGACCAAAATGCCTTTCCTGAAAAAAGAATAATTAAAGCTATCTTCTAGTGTTCCATTGGGCATGGAGTCATTTGTCTTTCATAATTGATCTGCTGCAACCTGCCTGTAGCCCACTTTGCTTATTCATGAAAACAACTGAAAAATGACCTAGCTGCTCATATTAAGAGCTTATTTTCCTATCTATTCCTACTCCTAATTCTAATCAGTAGAGTCTTCTTATCAAGTGACATCATGCTTCCAATAAAGCCATGTCAGAAGTTGATCTGTTGAACTTATCCTTGATGTTGACCCCAAAAATAAATGAAACCCTATCATGTAGCAATGTAGTTTCAAAGGGTGACAGAACCAGCCATCATCTTACAAAAATATTTTGATATCTATGATGCTCATAAGTTCCATATAGTTAGCAACTGGGTCATAAAAGCCAACAGGAAATACCTTTTTATGCTGCTGATCTTTTCCTCCACTGATGTCAATGTTGAATGTGGACTGCTCAACCTTTGTCTGATAAAAATGCAAGCTCAACAGTTGATCTAAATCTTTCTACTCCCCTTCACATAATCTGAATTCATCATGATGATATGCTGGTTTATCACAGCTAACAATTTCCTCTCCCACAATAATATCTTTGCAGGATATATCAAAACTAAAAAGATATTTATTGGACTTTTGAGCAGCATATTCGTAACAAGCATCTAGTTCCTTGTCATAATTTGAAGCAACATATTCATAAGGAGAAGGAAGATCTTCTTGATGTTTTAGCTGGAGATTAGACAGTCCCTGAAAATCTTGTTCCTCATGGTTACTGCAGCTTCCCTTGATCTGCAAATATGGAAACTGTGAGCTAGCCTTACTGATTTCAATGGTCATTTGACCAGCAGAAAGCTGATCATTTCCATGTATAAAAGAAATCAATTCCTTAGATTCACAACAATCAGATTTAATGATGGTAGGAAAACATTCAACTCCTTTATAATTCATTTCTAGTTCATGTTGATTAAAAAGTGCATCATCTTGAAGATTCTTGAAGGGTTGCTGTAGTGAGGATTTCTCCTCACTGCAGGAGCAGAAATGGCTCCCTTGTGCCTATAGGGCACAAGGGTAGGTTTCTAATATTTGAAAATAGGAAAAAATGAAATGGAAATAGCATAAACAAAACAATGAATAAACTAAGCTAATCTAGTGACAGGAAACTAAAACTAGACCAAACTATGAGCTAATAACAGAAAAGAAAGAGGGAGATGAAGCCCTTGTGAACCCCTCTGCAGAAAATGGGTTAGGGTTCCGCCTCCTTGAAAACTGCAAGCAACCTAAGCTACTACATTGGAAAACCTGCAAACAATGTCAACAATAGAGCCTGCAAATAAAAATAATAGTTAGAAAGCAAAAACAAGTAAACAAACATGAAAATAAATTATACCTCACTTGGGTGGAAATGGGCCACCATGCCCTAGCTCATGGGAGCACTTCTCTCTTGGTTGGGAAGCAATGGCTTGATGGGATGGAGATGGAGGAGAGGGAGAGTGGGTGGTTTGAGAGGCAAAGGTCTCAAAGCATCCACGGGCAGCATAACAATAGGCAAGTGAGGAGTGTTTTGAGAGTGACCCCCCACTCTCCTTTTATAGTTTTTCCAAGGGACTTTAGGGTTTTAAGCCCTTGGTCAGGGCTTTAGCCCCTTCCACCCTAACTTTAGCCCCTTTTAGGGTTTTAGCCCCTTTTTGAGGGATTTAGCTCCTAGGGGGCCATTTTGGGCTCTTTTTTGGGGTTTTTAGCCCTTTTCTTCATGCTTGGGCTCTTTTGGAGGTGTGGGGGTCAAATGGAAGGTCTTATGGAGTGAAATGAGTGTTGTGAGATGGTGTCCTTGGGTGGTGTAGGCCATTGAGAGCTATGTGGGGGATTTTTGGGTTAACAAATTGCCCCCTGATGTGTGAGGGCAGGAGCTCAACATATGGCCAACAGACATCATAGGATTTACTATGTAGAGGTGATGCTTCCAGGGCTGGGGCATGGTGGCTTTTGGTTTTTGTATTAATTTGGTTCCCATCAATAGGTTAGATACAATAAATGTGTGACATGTATATGGACGAGGTAGGCATTCCCATGGTCATGACAATGTCAAAAGAATCATTTGATCTATGCTCTAAAATATAAGAGCCGATCATATACAACTATTGTTACAATGGTGGTTGCCTCTCATGTGAGGTTAAATGCAATACGGATTTGGTACATTGGACCCATGGCATTCTCATGGAATGCTACATCTTCATGACTGACGGTCTGCTGGATCTGGTACCTATCTATGTGGACTCACTGATTGAGAGTCAGAGTCTCTATGGTACAAGTATGTTGTATCAATCATAAAGGTATATCGAAGCACTATTGGGGCTTCTGAACACTATCTCCAACGCAACCCGAAAATCACATGGGACATAACCTGTTTAGGTCCCTCAAGTAGACTCACCAATGTGCTAGAGCTAGGTGACATCCGTGGTCTTCGACCAAGTACTGTGTGGAACAAACCCTATATGAATCTCAACAGTGCGATGATGGAATTGAAGTCGAGCACATGAGAAACAACCATCCCAAGAGGCACTAAGGACTCCTCTCAAGTGGTCCAAGGAACTCATCAATGATGTTAATGAAACCAAGGTACAGGGACCTCTGGGTCTATCCTTTGGAATATGTGTGTTGGCGTCGACAAAGGGAGACCTGCCCCTAGTTAAGGAAATGATGTTTCCTTGACCAGGAGCACGAGGGATAACCGAAAGGTGTGAAGCAATCAACAAATTGACTCACTGAATTGAGGGGGAGGAGGAGGGGAGAGAAGGGAAAAAACTGAACAGGGGCAGGGGGGGACTGGGAGACTCAAACTTCCTTTGTTCAGAGTATGATGGTAGGGCAGACCAGGCAGCAAATGAAACTTACTCAAGGGAATGCGATCATAGCAGAAATACCAGGAATATTGCTGCAGATGGGAAATACTTGGAGGAGGTGAACACTTTTGATACTGATGGGATCCAAGGAAGACACATTGCAGAGTACTCTGAACAAAGGCGACCCAATGTGGGAATGCTGCCAAACTGTTTTCTATGGGGTGGTGTCTAGGGACACTATTGTGGTATGATCTTGTGGATTTTTGGCGAGTCCGAGAAGGTAAATGCTCGATGGTGCTTTCAATTTTAGAGAGTTTAAAAGCATGAAGAAGACTCCAGTGGGGGCTCTTTTTCATTGGTAGTCTCTTGTGCCCAAAAAAGGATAAAAGTATACATAGGAGAGCTCACCCATCCTGGAGGGGATGAGAGACTTCTTTACCATTGGTAGTCCAATCAGGCTGAAAAAGGTTAAACCTATACTGACTGGACGGTCATTCAAATACTTTTACGAGCATGAACGAAACCAAGTTTTCTCGGTGATCTTTTCTTGTTGAGACGGATGGAAAAGAGCTTAACGACAACCGGTGGTGTTCTTTTTCGTAAAGTGCGGTCCCTCTACCCAAGAAAGCATAAAAGTATGCAAAAGGGAACGGTCTTGGATTGAGTGTGCCAAGGAGGTCCTTTTCATGAAATGGTTTACATGGTTCGTAAAAGGAGGTAAACGAGATGATGTAGACTCTCTTTCCTATACTTTAGTGAGAGAGAAAGGAAGCAACTACGCTCGATGATCTTCTCATTGTTTTAAGGAGTCAGAAAAGAGCTTAAACGAAACTCCAATGTGGTCAACTGATGGTGGCACGAGCGGTGCCCCATGTCGGGATGGTGGACAGAGGTCCAAAGGTCATTCGCGTAGTATGGATGGAGTATAAGGATCTCAAACATACCAATACATGCATGGGATATATCATGGCAGAGGCCTGCAAGTCAGTGCGGCAAAGGCACGCAAACCGAGGTGGCTCTCGGACAGAGGTTAGGAGAGCATGTGTGTGTGTTGCGGTCGACAAACTTGACTACATGTGATGTGAGTGCAAGTCCGGGGGCACTTATATGCCAAATACGTGCAAGAAAAGAGATCATTTTGTGGACAGTGGTCCAGAGGTCTGCGTAAGGTGCGGTAAAAAGAAAAGACAACCTATGTGTTAGAAATACAAAATAAAAGCTAAAATTATAGTCCTTAATGGGCGGTGGCTCGAGGACACTTCGATGTCAAATACATGGAAGAAAAACAAAGGGTTTTGTGGACGATGGTCAAGATGTCCGCGTAAGGTGCGGTGAAAAAAGACAATTATAAATACAAAAATAAAAGTATAGTACAATAATTAACGGGCGGCGGCCCGATCGCTCGCATGAGTTGCGACCGGGAAGTGTGATACGAGTATCGGTCTATAGACACTTGCATCGTCATGTCATGGCTCGTGAATCGAGGTGACTTGTGGGAGATGGTCCCGAAATTAATTTATAAAACGTGAGATGATGGTCTCATAAGGAAATGAAAATTTGATCCTGGAGGTGTGAGAGGTGTCTCGAACAGGTTTCGAGTGACTTTTGACTAGCAGCTGATGGTGTTGCCTTTGATTTTTGCTGAAAAACATTGAAAAACAAGAAAAAGAAAATGAAGTGACTCATTGGTGATGTTAAGCGTAAAATTTCTTGAGGTAGAGCCTATTGCGGGGGTTGTCCAAGAGTTGTCCATCAGAGTCAATGAGGGTGTATGCCCCTTTTCCGAGGCAACGGTGGACGACGTATGGGCCATACCACATTGATTTGAACTTTCCTTTGCCCAATTTATCGTTGGGTTGGTCGTAGACTAGAACCATATCACCTTCGCTGAAGGTGCGAGGGTGGACATGGGGGTAATATTGGATCTTTGATCGTGTTTTTGCTTCTTTGATGGCTTGGAGGGCAGCTCGACGGTCTTCTATGGTTTGCTTGAGTTGGAGGAGCCGTTCTTATAAAGGTGAAGTATCAGGACGGAGTTCCACCGCGAGGCAGAGAGATGGGATTTGGCACTC
Source organism: Pseudotsuga menziesii (assembly GCA_001517045.1). NCBI lineage: Eukaryota > Viridiplantae > Streptophyta > Pinopsida > Pinales > Pinaceae > Pseudotsuga > Pseudotsuga menziesii. The sequence continues at coordinate 47,706 of LPNX010475443.1, forward strand.
TATGGGGAGCACTGATTCAACGCCATGTACTATGCGGAAAGGAGTGAAATCGGTTGTAGTCTTTGTGGATGTGTGATAAGCCCATAGGGCAGAGAATAGCATGTGATGCCAGTTAGTTTTGTGATTTCCTACCATCCGTTGGAGCATTGTTTTGATGATTTTGTTGACTGCTTCAACTTGGCCATTGCCCTGAGGGTAGTAGGAAGAGGAGTATTTGTGTTCGAATTTCAACATGGTTGATAATTCAGCCCATATGACGTCTTGGAAGTGTGCCCCATGATTTGAGACTAAGTGTGCCCCGTTGAAGAAGAAACGTGCTGCGGTTTCAGCTTTGCAATTGAATGTGGGCATGGCTTCGACCCACTTGGTGAAGTAATTGACTGCCACGATAATGTACTTGTGGCCATTAGCCAAAACGGAGTTGATGGTCATGGCCATTAGCCGAAATGGAGTTGATGGTCATGGCCATTAGCCGAAACGGAGTTGATGGTCATGAAGTCGATTGCCCATTTGCAGAAGGGCCCGAATGTGACTACGGGATGTAATGGTGTGGGGGGGGGGGGGTTTCTTTCCTTTGGGGAAAAAAACTGGTAGTTGCGGCAATGTTTGACTACCTCTATGCAATCAGCGAAGATGGAGGGTTAGAAATAGCCGACACGTTGAATATTTTGGGTGGTTGCTAGGCCTGAAAGGTGACCACCACAGGCTCCGCTATGACTGTCGTTGAGGATGGTCTCGGCCTCGTCACGGGTGAGGCAACGATGTAGGATGGTATCAATGCCTCGACGATACAGAACATCTCCAATCAGCAAATGGTGAATGGCTTGATGTCGGATGCGTCTCCTATCCTCACGATTGAAGTGCGCTAGGAAATTTTGCGTTCGTAAATAGAGAAGGATGTCCCCATACCATGGGTCGTCAGTAGATATGATGAATAGGAAATCATCAGGGAGATCATCCTTTGATGGTGATGATGTGGTTAATGGGGCCAGATCGGTCATGAGTGTGGCCAGTGCGAGTTCCTTCGTGCTTTTTGGAGACACAAACTCTAGGTCGAACTCTTGGAGGATGACTACCCACTTGGCTGCTTGGCCTTGTAGAAGGTGGTGGCTTAAGAGGTACCGCATTGGGTTTGAATCAGCCACTACACGAGTATGGTTGGAAATGATGTAGTGGTGCAATTTTTGAGCCGAGAAGACGACAGTGAGGGCTAATTTATCCTTAGGTGAATATCGTAATGGGGGTCCTGTTAGCTTCTGACTAATGTAGTAAATCACGTGCTCATGGCAAGCATTGTCTTCTTGGACCAAGACTCCAGCAATGGCATTTTCTGAGGCCGACACATAAAGGATGAAGTCTCGAGTGAAATCTGGTGGTGAGAGTAATGGTGCAGAAGCCAGGGCTTGTTTAAGTGCCTTGAATGATTCTTGTGCTTGTTGATCCCAAACAAAGGGGATTTTTGTGCGAAGCAGGTGGATGAATCCATAGGATTTTGTTGCATACTCTGGCACAAAGCGACGAAGGAAGTTGCCCTTGCCTTGTAGGCTTTGTAGTTGGTGCTGATTTCTTGGGGAAGGAAGATCAAGGATGGCCAGAAATTTGAGGGGATCTACCATTATCCCTTTGTGGGAGACGATAAATCCAAGTAGACAGCCTGCTGGGACACAGAAAAAGAACTTGAGGGTGTTCAAGCGGATGTTGTACTTGTGGCAACATAAAAATACTTGCCGCAAGTCGTCTATATGTTGTGCTTGTTTTCATGATCGAGCGGTGAGATCGTCCAAGTAGACCAAGATGATGTGAATTAAATCATGGAAACAATATGTCATGGCGCACTGGAAGGTGGCTCTAGCATTTTTGAGGCCAAAGGGTATGACTCAGTAGGCGAATGTGCCCCATCTAGTTGTGAATTCCATTTTGTAACGATCTTCTTTCTGGATTTGGATTTGGTTGTAACTGAAAAATCCATCCATGAAGGAGAAGGCCTCATGTCCAGCGCATGCGTCGATGATCTGGTCGATGAAAGGTGTGGGGAAGTTGTCTTTGGGACATGCCCCATTGAGATCACGGAAGTCTGTGCAAACGTGAATGGTACCCTGTTTTTTATTCATGGGAATAGGATTAGAAACCCAAGTTGTGTATGCAATGGAATAAATGAAGCCGACTGTGTGCAGCTTCTCTATCTCAGCTTTCACCGCATCCACTTTGGATGGATGGATGGGCCATTTCTTTTGGCGGATGGGTGCCACATCAGGACATGTGTCGATGTGGTGTTCCACGATGGATGGATATAAGTCGGGCATTTCAGTGTATGACCAGGCGAAGATGTCATGAAATTCTTGGAAGAGAGCGGTGTAGGAATCGACCTCTTCTGGGGAGCAAGATGCCCCCAACATGATTTCTTCAACAATCTTAGAGTTGGTTGAGATGTCAATTTTAATTTTTGGCGAAATTTTCACCATGTTCCCTTCTTCGAAGGCATCGAGTGCTGGGATTGGGTTCTTGAACCAGTCAACCTTCCCATGGATGAAATCTTTGGTCTCCATGGAAAACGGGTCAGACTGCGATACGAGTTCTTCCAGGAGGAAGAACGAGCGATGGTGCATGTCATCCCATGGGTATTCTGGGGCGGTCAGAGCTTCAAGTATCTCCTCATCGTTGCTGAAGCAATGAAGAGACAGGTCTGATGGACCATCGTTGGAGATGGGGATGAGTTGGTCGGGGGAACTAGACATTATGTAAATGGACATGGTGTCTGACGAAGGAGGTGGTGGGTGAACTTCTTCGATCAAGGTGATCTCAAACTCAAGGGAATGGTGATGGAGGTCAGCAAGGGCCATTTGAAATTTGGGCAGGTCTTGGCAATGGTGGGAGTAATGTCCATACAAGCTGCAAAGGGCGCAAGCATGGTTTGTCCTCAATGCCTTGTTCTTGACTAGTGGCGCAGTTGGGATTTCAACCACAGGGATGTTTTCATTCATATCCATGGCATCCAGATGCGCACGGATCACTGGAAATTCAGGGCAATTCTGAGTTGGATGGACCTATTGTTCGCAGACAGCACAAGGTGGGACTTGTCGTGGTTCTACGGTGGCTTTGGTGTTCTTTCCCCTAGCCCTTTTGGGTTGGGGCAGTGTAGGTGTGGGTGCGGTGGTTGGTTTATGCGGACTGGGTGGAGGGTGAGACTCAATCGCAATAGGTTGCACTGGAGTTAACACAACATGGGGCATTGCTGGTTAAGTTGGTGGATCTAGATACCCCACCGGGATCCCCAACGTAAAGTTGGGTAGGCTTAAGGTGGCCATGACCGGCTTGCTCATGACACCAGGCGGGGGAAAGAGGAATGGAATTGTATGGAATGGAGATGAGCCCACATAACTCCCAGCTGGTTGCATGTGGGGGTGAGGTTTTGGTTGCAGCTGCGTGTAATGCTGCTGCTGTGGGTGATGTTGCGGCTGCTGTTGACATTGCGACTACGGACGATGTTGTGGTTGTGGTTGGGGACGCGGCTGAGGTTGTTATTTCTAGAAGGTCATATTGTAAATCTATCTGTGGCAGCCACCCACTGATTCTCCCATTATTAATAGACTGCAACTGAACAAATATATGTCAATGTAGTTTCTATTTATGTGTTTGTGGTTTGGAGATACAATTTCAAAGTGGTTTTTTTAATTGCAATTTCACAACTCTACTCTCAAAGATAGCAGCCCAAGCCTTGTCACAACTGGCTAATGAACAACCCTACTTTTTGTCAGTTTTGAAAAGAACACAGTTTCTTAACCATTGGGCTCACTCAAGTTGTTCCAAATGTGTTTTTTACACACTTTATTTATTTTAATCGCAACTTCACAACTCTACTCTCAAAGATAGCAGCCCAAGCCTTGTCACAACTGGCTAATGAACAACCCTAATTTTTGTCGGTTTTGAAAAGAACACAGTTTCTTAACCATTGGGCTCACTCAAGTTGTTCCAAATGTTTTTTTACACACTTTATTTATTCAAGAGACCACTATTACAATATATTAAAAACTCCTATATTTAGAATGCTGTTGTTGGCCTTAGATTGCTTTCAAATTTTATTTTAGAGTTAATAAATGGCATACCATTGTTATAGCTCATTTAAATTTGGCTTTGGTTTTACAAAGGGTTGAGAAAGAACAAATTTATATATCTTTCCGTATTCAATGATACCACACATTCTTTATATCATTATGTTACTAAACTATATTATACACTATTCTTATACCACTATGTTATATGTATTTTTATTTTTTATTTTAATTTTAATTTTTAATTTTCACGATGTATTTATTTGTATTTTTTATTTTCATTATTATGGTCAGATACAATGTATCTATTTTTATTTTTATTATTTTTTTTATGAATAATAGAATAAAAAGATACTTTCCTTTCAGCACTATGTTAAGTCACATACTAATCATGCATTTTATGTTTTATCTTTATTTTAATAATTTTTTTATTTTTATTAAATTTTTTTTATGATAATGGACATTTCTCTTAGAATTATATATATTTTTATGCTGCATATATAAATAACACTGGAAATCAATCATAAACTATGGAATTATATATTATCCTTCCACAACAAAAGAAATATAGCAGCTCACAAACTTGGAAATTTACAAGGATGTTTCACTTTTTACAGAGCTTCAACTCTCAACACTTTCCAAACACATAAGCTTGAGCTCTGGAACTCTTGTAAACTCTTGTGATAGTTTTTCTTCTTAATGAATTTTTCTCTGTGTTCCCCACACACTTCTCTTCTCGTCTGTTTTTCATTTTTACTTTTTTTTCATATACAAAAATTAAAATTACTTCTCTCCTAAACTACCCACTTAACATTAAAAACTTTAATAAATTTCTACCTAAAAATTTAACTTTAAAAATTAAATTTGACTTTTTAACAACTTCCCTTTCTATAATAAAACACAATAATAAATATATACTTATTTTTAATTTTTAATTTTTTATAACCAATAAACCTTTCTCTCACACATGAGAAATGCCTTTCTGGATTCAACTTGAACAGTCAAATGGCATCGACAAAGCAGAAAGCGACAAATGCATAGCTTGGAAAGGTTGGTTCACTTTATCAGAAAATCTTTATCAATAGAACGTGCAGAAAACCTATTAATAAAGCGATGGAGGGATCGATTGAACACAATATACTAATCTTAGGAAGGCGCATGAACCTGATATATAATGTATTAAAAAGCAACACCAACAGATAAGCCGAAGCCATATATATATATATGGTTGTTAGAATCATTCTCACACATTAAACTTGCGAGGTAATGAGTAAACACTACACAAAGGTTCATTGTCCCTTCTTTTCATGTTTTTTACTCCCAATGGGTGTTTTTTTATTATTACAATTTTACAATATATAAGAATGAGAGTGCAATATCACTTTTTGTTTACTTCCATTTGTTTTTTAATAAAATAATTACAATTTATAAGAATGAGTGTTCAATATTATTGCTTTTATTGAATAGGTATAATTCAAATTTGTTTTTAATGTATTAAGAGTAGGGGTTATTCAAAACCCACTACCCACTGCTAAAAAAAATTAGCCACTTTAAGGAGGCAACCTCATTTAAGCAAGATCAATACAAATAAATTGTGGATGCCTTCATTCACGTCAACACATATTTATATACTAAGTCTAATCTAAACAACTATTACTCCTCATGAATGTGGGATAATACAATATACTCATGGGACGAGTTACAAAGCATATGCCAAAAAAAATTGACACACGTTCCTAACACTTATCTTCTTAATTTTTTATTATTATTATAGCTCACCGCTAATTACTACACAATATCCACTATAACATGAAATACTTTTACCACCAAAAATTATTTCCAATAGAACCTTTTCCAAATAATAAAAATACTTTTTTTTTTCAGAAGAAAAAATCATGTCCTTCATATTCATATAGAATCAAAGGGCATTTTACAAACCGGTATGTGGCCAAAACAGGCATCAGCAATACATGTGCTACTGTTCCTGTCAAAGAGCACGATATGACATACTGACCAAAAGATCAATACTCAGCATGGATAAGAGAGACCCAGAAGATACTCCTAGACATCCTAACATATGGCCAGAGAGCACAAAGGGTGAACAAAGGGCACCTCCAAGGAGGTCCTGAATACAAAACATCCACAATCTAAACTGAAGCCAAACAGTGCCCAAAAAGAAGGGAGCCCAGCTTCGGCACAAGCTAAAAGAGCTAAAATTTACCAAACTTGATAACATAGTCATCAAAAAACTCAGAAATATGACAGAGGCCTGGAGCCGTTTTCAGGGCCTCCTTAGAGAGGCCATCTGCACACTAGTTGTGCTCTCTGTAAATATGTTGCATGTCTAATCTGAGAAAGAGTGGCATCATTTGCCTAATGGCCACACACTAGTAATCCAAAGTAAGGCATGACAGAGCTGCCTTACCCAATGCCCAGTTGATGATCACATAAGAATCACCAAAGATATATAGGGAGGGAAGCCCCAGAGACGCAGCCCAGTACAAAAGTGCCCACATAGCTAACAATTCAGCCCTCGTGTTGGTGCTCCCACCACATCCCAGCTTAATATGAAAGAAGTGATTACTGTTAACAGCCAGGTAAATCCCAGCCCCTTCTATGCCATCAGCTGTAGCACCATCAAAAAAACCAACCGGATAGACCAGTAATGGGGCAGGACCAATTTTTCTGCTTTTCTTCTTTTTTTCCGGAATTGGGAAGTTGTGTATGTACGAATCTATCTTACTCCTAAGTGAGGCCAAATATATTCTACAGCCCTCAAAAATGCCTTTGTTCCGTGCAATCTAGACACACTAGAAAACAAAATAAGGAATGTAGTAGGAGGACGGATTGTGACTTATCCAGAAGTCCAAGTACTCAACCAAAGATCCTATAGTGGTTGGTAGGGCAAAGTGATAGATATCTTTCAGTACATTAAAAATAGTAATAGTAAATCTACACTTCAAAAATATATCCTGGACAGTTTCTTCCTCTGCGTGACATAACCAGCAATAGCTCGGACCATACCAGCCTTTGCTTACCAAATTATCCCAGGTTAAGATTTTGTTCTTCAATATAAGCCAAGCAAAACATTTTATCTTTAGCTAAGGTTCCATACGCCTTTCAAAATCCCATCCTTCGATGGAGTTAAATGTTGAGCAGCGATCTGATCATAGACCAACGATGCTGTAACTTTCCCTTTTTTTTTAATTAAAAGTCTAGAGCAGGGAGTCTGAATCATTAGACAGACGGATTCCACCATGCTATAGGCCTGTTATGTACAAATCGCAAACAATTTTCCAATCACCCCCCAGCTCCAGGTCATCAGCTAACATCCAATATGCCTGCGAGTCGACTAGAGAATTCCTGGCATGATGTAGAGTAGTAATCCCATTGTCACCTAGGTAAGTTCTTAAATTCGGTGTAAAGTAGTGATTCTCACTAATGCCTGCAATAGGGTCGGTACCAATGAGTACATCCCGACCATCACCCACCTTCTAGCTCAGACATCTACCTAGCCAAGTGATGGTTTTTATAAAACCATTTCATATAATAGAGGAACCTCTAAGCCCAAACTTTTTATTTCTCAGCCAAGCTGCCAGAGATTGTTGTTTTAAGTATTTTGTCGAGATGACCTGATGCCATATACCATTACCCTTTAGGACCCACCAAATACTTCTCAATCAAGTTAATGAGATTTTGAACCAGGTTATATTTTTGATGCCCCAATCCCCAGAGTCAAAAGGCCATGCTAAAGTCTGCCAGCCCACAAGATGAAAAAGAAATTTTCTTTTGTTGGATCCCCACAGGAAGGAAAAGATCAAATGTCTCATCTTGTTAAGGATGGATACATGTATCGGGGCAAGCGCAAACCAGTAGACTGATAAGCTAGTGAGTACAGCCTGTATAAGAAACAGCCTGGCCCTTAGAGACAGGAATTTGTAAGACCAATTTCCAATTATTTTTTCAAACCTTTTCAAAACCCAAAGCCAATCCTTCACTTCATATCCCAGCGGTTTGATGAAGTAACCTAGATACTTAAAACCCACATGCAATGGCTCTGCATTGTAGGGAAGAACAAGACATATGTTATTCAAAACCCCCATTTCCATCTCATTGAATAAAAAGCCGGACTTGTCTATGCTAATACACATGCTAGAAGCCGAACAGAAAGTCTCCAGAATGACATCGAAAGCTACCCACTCTTCTAATGTGCCTAAACCAAACGACACTACATCATCCACGAAAAGTAAGTGGGTAAGGGTAAGAGAGGCAGAAATTTTGATTTCCCTGATCCCGCCACACCTTTTAGCATCGTTAATGAGTAAGCTGAGACCTTCGATTACCAGGATAAAGAGAAAGGGTGAAAGAGGGAATCCCTGACAAATGCCTCTCAAAGGAGTAAAAAAACCCGAGGGAGATCCATTGATGAGTATGGAAAAGTTTTTCGATGTGATGCATCCCATAATCCAGTTCACCCCCTTTAATGGGATACCAATCTGCAGCATAATGAGTCTCAAATAAGTCCAATTTACCTGTTCAAAAGCTTTTACCAGATCTAGTTTGAGTACAATGGCACATCTCTTTTTGGTCTTAATGGTGTGCAAGGCTTCTTGTGTAATCCCCATAGGCTCCATGATCTGCCTGTTCTTTAGGAAACCAAACTATTCAGGTGAAATGTACTTATCAAGGGAAGGTTTTAACCCGAGAGCAATAATTTTTGAGATAAGCTTATAGGCTAAGTTACATAAGGAGATGGGTCTGAAGTCCGCAAAGGATATAGGTTTTTATTTTTTAGATATTAACGAGAGGAAGGTAGCATTCAGTGGAGCAACCTGCCTAGTATCCCTCGAGATTTCAACAGCAACGAAGAGGTCATCTTTTACCAGGTCAAAAAAACTCAGATAGAACTCCACCAACCAGCCATCTGGACTTGGGATTTTATCCTTCTTGAAGGTATTCAAGGCACCTTCAACCTCACCAAATGCAATTTCTGAAAACAAAAAACAATTAGCCTCTTCTTTGGATAAATAAGTAGGGAAAAGTTGGACAACTTTTAACTAATCGACAATATTTGTCTGATTATCATCCTTAAATATACCAGTGAAATGTTTTACCCCTAGTTCTTGTTAGATTTTTAACATTAAGCTAGCATAACATTAGGATCTTTTAACTGAGAGAACAACAAGCACAACAATCAAACACAAGAGACAATGAACACAGTGTTTTCCTCGGGGAAACCATAAATGGAGAAAACCCTGCAACTTCCTCAGAGATAGAATCAACACCAAAGTAAAACCCCAAAACAGTAAGATGATCTCCCGATAGTAGTAACCTCTTTCTTCTATCCCCAGTGTCTTTCCCTTCCTTAGCTATGCGCTACAACTGAGTGTGAGTGAGTGTGTGATAAATAGAGAGGTCACCTCTCTATTTATACTAATTCTCGACATGACTAAAACCCTACTAGGGCCGACTTCACTAGGTGAGTCTAATAACCCTAGTGCCCTAGAACTGTGGGGACTTTAACCCTTAGACAATAGGAGGGTTACCCACAATGACTTGACATGACTTGTTTACATTATAGAACCTCCTGATAGGAACATCGGGGCATGCCATGACTCAAGTACATCCCAGAATAAACATTGGGTTACAATATATAAGAAATACAAGTGAATACATTCCAAAGTTACAATTACATCAACACTCCCTCTTAACTAGGAAGGTATTCTCTCGACACAATTTTCATCACTGGTCTTCTTCTCTGGATCATCTTGTCATCTGCATCTTCAAGTCATCTTTGTCTTCAAGTCATCTTCGTCTTCAAGTCATCTTCATCTTTGGATCTAGATCATTACTCGATCTGGATCATTAACACTGGATATGGATCATCATCACTGGATCTGGATCATCACTCGATTTGGATCATCATTACTGGGCATCATCATTGGATCTGGATCATCAATGGTGTTATCTCATGATTCTTCTCGTCACAGGAAGTTCTACAGAGCCAGCCCTTTTCCATGTTGGTTGTACGCCTAACCTCCATGTAGATCTTCTTCAACGCTTATATATTTGACACCAAGTCAGAATGGCCCACCCAACACTCACATCTGACCTACTCGTCAGAAAGGCATGCCCAGCACTCACATCTAATCATGTAGGAACCATACCTATAATCACATCAGAAAGGACCAGCACTCACATTTAGCCATGCGGGAACACATCTTGCAACCATGCTAAAAGGGATCTGCTCTTCCTCCCATGCGAGAACACATCCTGCAACCATGATGAAAGAGTTATGTGCTTACATCCACCCATGCGGGAACACATTCTACAACCATGATCGAAGGGCTCTACACTTACATTCACCCATGCGGGAACACATCCTGCAACCATGATGAAAGAGCTCTGCACTTACATTCACCCATGCGGTAACACATCCTACAACCATGATGAAAAGGCTCTGCACTTACATCCACCCATGCGGGAACACATCCTGCAACCATGATGAAAAGGCTTTGCACTTACATCCACCCATGCGAGAACACATCCCGCAACCATGATGAAAAGGCTCTGCACTTACATCCACCCATGTGGGAACACATCTTGAAACCATGATGGAAAAGATCTGCACTTACATCCACCCATGCGGGAACACATCCTGCAACCATGATGGAAAGGCTCTCAACCCTAGGTTGAGGGTTCCTGGTAACTAACTATGTGTCCCCACTCTCTAAGAGAATGGCAACAACCCTTATATCTGATCAAGTGGGAACACATCCCTCAATCACATCAGAATTTCCATGCGCTCACATCTGATCATGTAGGAACACATCCTACAGTCGTATCAGAATGGCCCTTAGTCCTAGACCAAGTATTCCTTGTAACGGACCAGGCACCTCCATTCCAAGAATGGCAATAGGCCTTATATCTGATCATGTAGGAACCAATCCTACAGTCATATCAGAATAGATCAGCACTCATATCTGACATGGAAGGAACCAATCCTCTCACCATGACAGAATCACTCAGCCCTTACATTTGACCATGGAAGGAACCAATCCTCTCACCATGTCAGAATGGCTCACGGACTCATCACTTCCCTTTGGAAGGGACCTCGATCTAGAGAACACCAAGCTTCTCCCTGAAGTACTCAAACTTCACTCTAGCCAATGGCTTCGTCAACACATCAGCTATATGTTTGTCCGTTGCAACATACTGGAGCTTCATTGCTCCCCTCTGCACCATATCCCTGATATAGTGATACTTGATCTTGATATGCTTCGACTTGTCATGAAACACTGGATTCTCTGACAACTTCACACAACTCTGGTTGTCACAATGTATACAAGTAGCATCCAACTGGAGATCAAATAAATCAGACAGTAGCTTCCTCATCCATATTTCCTCACAACTAGATGAACAAGCTGCGACATACTCTGCTTCAGCTATACTCAGTGCCACACAGGATTTCTTCCTGCTAAACCAAGAGATCACACCTAATCCCGTACTAAAGAAACACCCTGAAGTGATCTTCCTATCGATGGCACTTCCTGCCTAATCTGAATCAACATAACCCTCCAGGTTAATCTTCTGATTCGCCTTGTACTTGAGCCCATAAATAACTGTACCCCTCAGGTACCTCAAAATATGATTTGTAGCAATCAAGTGAACATGTCTCGGATCTGTCAAGAACTGGCTCAAGGTGTTCATAGCAAAGCAAATATATGGTCTCATGTTCGTCAGGTACATCAAGGACCCAATCATCTAACAATACATCGTAGCATCAACTGTCTCTGATGAAGCATCACTCAACAGCTTCAGGTTTGATACCATAGGTGTGGTCATAGCCTTGCAGTCCATCATCCCAAACCTCTTCAGGATCTCTACTGTATATTTTCCTTGTCCCAGGGAAATTCCATCCGCATTCTGCCACACCTCCATGCCTAGAAAATAATGCATCATACCCAAGTCCTTCATTTCGAACTCGACAACAAGATTCCTCTTCGTATCAGCAATCAACCCATCCATACCTGTTACAAACAGATCATCTACATACAGTAGGAGCATCACTGGGTTGCCATCTTCAACCTTGTAGTGAAGGTTGGAATCTGCTTTACTCTTAGTAAAGCCCAAGCTGGATAGAAAGCTATCAATTCTGCTGTACCAAGTCCTGGGTTCCTGTTTCAAATCGTACAGGGCTTTCTTCAATTTGCACACATGAGACTCCCTGTCATGTGTCTCAAAACCAAGTGGCTGTTCTACATACACTTCCTCTTCCACTACACCATTCAAGAAAGCAGTCTTGAAATCCATTTGGTGTATCTTCCATTTAATCACTGCAGCCAGAGAAAGTACTGATCTTATGGAAGTGTATCTGGCTACAGGTGCAAAGGTTTCTTTATAGTCTATTCCTTCTTTCTTTGAGAAACCACGAGCCACAAATCTTGCCTTATATTTCTCTATGCTAGCATTTGCATCATGCTTGATCTTGTAGATCCATTTGGAAGTTACAACTGACTTCCCTTCTGGTCTTGGGACAACATCCCAAACATCATTCTTCATGATCGATTGATACTCTTCGATCATAGCATCCTTCCATTCTTTCCATTCTATCGCTTCATAATTGGAAGGTTCTTTATCGATGAAATCACATAGTAATGCTACATACCCGGAGCAGGATCTGGTCCTCTTTCTTTCTCTGTGATTCTCTTCTGGAGCCCCATATCTTTCCACACCTTGGATAGATTCTCGTACCTAAGAAGAATTCCTCTTCTGAGGATTCTTCTCTTGAGGTGGATCTACAGGTTCTTGTGGTTCTTCAAAGTCTCGATCTTCTTCTTGAACTTCTTCATTCATGGTTGTTTCATGAATTCTAGGTGCTTCTGTTTCTTTAGAATCTTCAGCAGGTTTCTTTTTGGATTTGTTGTAAGCCGAGTCTTCATCAAATGTTACATCCCTGCTGATGTCAATCTTCTTGAATCCTGGGAAGTATATTCTGTAAGCCTTCGAGCTTTCAGAGTATCCCACAAATATAACCTTCTTTCCTGAAGGATCTAGTTTTGTTTTGTTTTCTTTTGGAATGTGTATATACAATGGACAACCGAATATTCTAAGATGACTGACTTCTAGTTTCTTGTCGGAGAAGACTTCTTCATGAGTCTTGTTCTCGAGTACTCTGTGTGGAGTATGGTTCTGTACATACACCGCTGTTCTAGCAACTTCTACCCATAGATGCATAGGAATATCTTGATAATGAAGCATTTCTCTTGCAGCTTCCATGATAGTTCTATTCTTCCTTTCTGCAACCCCATTCTGTTGTGGATTATAAGGAGTGGAAAACTCCCTCTTAATCCCTGATTCTTTGCATAAGTCTTTGAATTCATTTGATGTGAATTCTCTGCCATTATCTGATCGAAAGGTCTTGATCTTCTTTTCTGTGTGGTTCTCGATCAAGGCTTTTTATTCCTTGAACTTGCTGAACACTTCAACTTTGTTCTTCATGAAGTAAATCCATGTCTTCCTAGAAAATTCATCAATGAAAAAAACATAATATACATACCCGCTTAGTCAGCTTGATGACATTGGTCCGCATACATCGGAGTGGATGATTTCCAAGATTCCTTTTGCTTTGCTCTCGCTACTTGGAAATGTATTCTTTGTGTTATTTCCTTTCACACATCCTTTGCAGACCCCATCATGTTTTGCTTGAATTTCTAAAAGACCTTCAATAGCTCTGCTTGCAAGTGGTAGTGCTCTGTAATGCACATGTGCAAGCCTTCTATGCCAAAGTTCATTTGGCTCTACTGTGTCATGGACAAATGCTTGTTCTGGATGGCCCTTCAATTTTTACAAACCTCATTCTTGTTCTCCAATCACTGCTGTATCATCGATAGTCTTTCCTTTTGGCCACATGATGAATTGACCATCTATAAATGCAACCCTCATTCCTTTTGCATCTAATGCAGATATGGAGAGAAGGTTCTTCTTTAGTCGTAGTACAAATAGTACTTCTTTAATTATCATTGATTTTCCAGAGTCTGGCTTGTAAGAGGATTCCCCACTACCTTTTATTGGATACTGGTAGTCATCTCCTAGCTTCACCTTGTGAGGTGATTCATGTTTTGAAAGTTTCACAAAGGATTCCTTGAATCCTGTCATATGCTTGGAATCCCCACTGTCTATAAGCCAATCATTGCTTCCATGAGTAATGTTTCCCGTAAGAGCGGAAATCAAAACATATTCTTCATCACTGGAAGAATCTTCACTTTCATATTTGGTTCTCTTCTTGGAAGGTTCATCATCCTCTGCAGCATGAGCATGATGTATTCTCTTGTTTCCCTTGTTCTTATGAGATCTAACCTTGTTTCTAGGACAGTCTTTGGCAAAGTGTACTCTTTCATCACATGTATAGCATCTTAGTTTAGATAAGTCCTTTCTAAATTTATATTTTTGGTGAAAGGTCTTACCTCTGGAGTGATGAGAGTTTCTTCTATTTTTCTTGGAGTGAACTGTGAGAGATTGATCTTCACTTCCCATCTTCTCTTCTCGAGCTACTATCCGAGCTTCTTCTTTAGAGCATTCTTCCCACAGTCTGCTGAACTTGACTAACTTATTTCTAGCACAGATTCCTTGAATGAAGAAGTCCCATGATCTAGGGAGACCATTCAAGGTGGTCATTACAATCTCTGCATTTTCCACTTCTTCATCTACTGCTTCCAGTTGTTTCTTGTTCTGAGATACCCTTGTAAAGTAACACTATATGGTCTTAGCATTCTGGATCTTTACATTCTTCAACTGGTTCCTTAGAGTCATCTTCCGATTGATGTTCTTCCCTTCAAACAGTTTGGTTAGGGCATCAAACATGGCTTTAGGTGTCTTGAGGGAGGAAACCTGTGGTATGAGGTGATCCTTGATAGAATCTGTAATGATCCTCTTTGCCATAACCGACTTCTTCTTATGTAAGGCCTTGGCCTCATCTCCCTCAGGAACTGGAACCTCCTCACTGATGTAGGAGTCCAACTCATTCTCTTCTAGGACTAGGGAGATCCTATACTTATAGGCTCGGAAGTTATCAGCTCCCTCAAGATTTTCATCAAGCTTGGTATGATGAGACATCTTAACTGAGAACCTCAAATGGAAATACAAAAGATTTAGATCTTACCAGGTCAAGGTGTCGGATCTGGATTTGGAGCTGAAATCCTGCAGTGCTGGTTCAAGAGAAGATTAGGTTTTTTCTTTCTCAGAGTTCTATCCAACCAAATGCTTTGAATTTGATCCCTAACTTCGATTTTGAGGAGGAGATCAATCCAGGCCTGGGCTTACTGAAAAATTCCACTTCTGTGAAAAGCCCTAATTTTCGGCAACAGTGTCGGGTCCAAAACTGAAAAACCTTAGAATTAGATTCTGCTTCGACAGAAAGATGTGCCCCAGGGAGGAGAGTTATTCCAAGCTTCTTTTACTGAAAATCTGTGGAGAGAGATCCACAAAGTAGGAAGCCCTAGTTCCGACAGCTGCATAGTGTCTTCTTCTAAGGTTAGCTCTGATTCCATGTTAGATTTTTAACATTAAGCTAGCATAACATTAGGATCTTTTAACTGAGATAACAACAAGAACACCAATCAAACACAAGAGACAATGAACACAGTGTTTTTCCTCTGGGAAACCATAAATGGAGAAAACCCCGCAACTTCCTCAGAGACAGAATCAACACCAAAGTAAAACCCCAAAATAGTAAGATGATCTCCCGACAATAGTAACCTCTTTCTTCTAGCCCCAGTGTCTTTCCCTTCCTCAGCTATGCGCTACAACTGAGTGTGAGTGAGTGTGTGATAAATAGAGAGGTCACCTCTCTATTTATACTAATTCCTGACATGACTAAAACCCTACTAGGGCCGACTTCACTAGGTGATACTAATAACCCTAGTGCCCCGGAATTGCGGGGACTTTAACCCTTAGACAATAGGAGGGTTAGCCACAATGACTTGACATGACTTGTTTACATTATAGAACCTACCGATAGGAACATCGGGGCATGACATGACTCAAGTACATCCCGGAATAAACATTGGGTTACAATAGATAAGAAATATAAGTGAATACATTCCGAAGTTACAATTACATCAACAGTTCTTTTAACTGATCATCACTATCAACCCAAGTCGAGGATTCATTCTTTAGGGCCTAGATGGAGTTGTGATTTTTTCATACTGAAACAATAGAGTGAAATAAATTTGTATTGGCATCCCCCAGAGTATCCCACTTTACCCTAGTTTTTAATTTCCATGTAAGAAGCTCTTGGGCAAGGATGGATTTCTTCTGGTCCCAAAGAAACAATAGCAACTTTGAATTTTCCAACGATAGAATGCCCAAGGGAAGAGCTTCTAGAAGATCCTTTATTTTTGAACCCACCTCCAAGGACTCCTGATTAAGCAACAATGCCTTTTCCTTCGTCCAAACTTTGACCTTCCCTTTTAAACACCTAAGCTGATGTGCCAAAGTATTCATACCATCATGAGGTGCCAATGATGATAAAGAGGACTAGACCTCCCCAACCCACTTTGTGAACTCTTCTTGCATGAGCCAAGCCCTATTAAATTTAAAGGGAAAGGAAATAGTAACTAGAGCATTCCATTCCAGACAAATGGGATAATGATCTGAGACATCAGCAACTAACGACCATACTCTGTAACATTTTAAGAGGGGCACAAGAGAGGTTGAGAGTAAGAATCTGTCCAGCCTTTTGTTGATCCCATCATCCCTGCTCGACCATTCTTCCAAGTCAAGCTATCACAAGGGGGAGCCAATTCGATCATTTTATTGTCAGATAGGAATTTTTTAAAGAAGGGCACAAGGGGGTCCAATCGTACAGATTTCCCCCAAATCTCTCCAACATTTAGATTAAATTTTAGATCACCCACAAGAATTAAATTTGGTAAAGAAAGAAGGCCTCCTTCCATAACTCTATTCCAAAATAAAACACGACTCAAATAAGGCTTGTAACTGTTTAGAATAGAAAGGGTAGATGGAGAACCCCTAAATTTTTCCTGAACTAGGATCCCCCCTACAGTCTCAAAGGCCTTACAACGCACAATATGGGGATTCCATCCAGTTAGGAGACCCCCAGAAAGTCCCAAAGCATCAGTAGCACACAACTCCCAACTGGAGAGGAGCTTAGAGAAGGCAAGGAGTGTAGGGAAATGACTACACATCATTTCTTGAATGAAAATCATGTTCGGAGTGAGTGAGAGAAAGAGAGAATGGAGAGTTTTTTGTTTGGCTAACCCTTTGAAGCCACGAATGTTAAGGAAGATAATATTCATCAAACACCACTAGGAAAGGGTGTCATTGCTCTAAGAACCCTAGGAATGGAGTCTGTCCGGCTTCTAGCAGCATCTTTTATCCTAATCGACAGAGGAGTATATGAGATTGCGTCGACATCCAAACTAGATTCCGGCAGAGGTTTCTTTTTAGACCTACAAATTGTGACATTCTCGAAGCGAATAGAGTCATGCGGGAGAGTTTAGGGCAAGACAAGAGTCTTCACTGAGAATATTGAAAGCGACTTCATGAGAGATGAATTAGAGAAGGCAAGGGATGAGCAAGGGATTATAGGAGGACTAACCTGATTCACAACAGGTCCTTTTTTGGCCAAGGGTGGGAAGTCTTCCAGTGTAAAAAGGGGGCCTCTTCAAAATATAGGGTACCATCCTGTGATGGCAAGAAGGGAGAGGAGGTATCTGTAGACATTGGAAGTGGAGGTGCCAAACACAGAATAGTTAAAGGAGGAGGGGCATCAACCAAACATTGAGTACATGCCCGAGGTGATGTGGAGGGAAAGGAATCATGTAAAGGTATACAGGTATGGACCATCGGCTACAAAGGCACAGTAGGATTAGCCCCACTGATTTTCGATATAGAAGCACAAGCCTCTGCATCTTGTATAAATAGTAACTGACCCTTTAAAATATCATCAAATACATAAGGAGAGAGAGAATCATACATACCCATCTGTGGAGAAGACTAGCCACCAGAAGGAGGAATAGTTGGCCCTTCAGGAGATCCATTTTTGCTGCTGGGTGACCTCAAAACATCTGAAAAAGTCTAGGAGCCAGATCCATGAAGAAGATGTTAGAATTTTATCATTCAAGCTAGCATTATGTTAGGATCTTTAACTGAGAGAATAACAAGTACAACAATCAAACACAAGATAAAATGAACACAATGATTTTCCTCGGGGAAACCATAAATGGAGAAAACCCCACAACTTCCTTAGAGATAGAATCAGTACCAAAGTAAAACCCCAAAATAGTAAGATGATCTCCCGACAGCAGTAGCCTCTTTCTTCCTAGCCCCAGTGTCTTCTTCTTCCTCAGCTATGTGCTACAAATGAGTGTGAGTGAGTGTGTGATAAATAGAGAGGCTCACTCTCTATTTATACTAATTCTCAACTTGACAATAACCTACTAGGGCCGACTTCTCTAGGAGAGTCTAATATCCCTAGTGCCCCAGAACTGCGGGCACTTTAACCCTTGATCAATAGGAGGGTTACCCACAATGACTTGACATGACTTGTTTACATTATAGAACCTCCCGATAGGAACATCGGGGCATGACATGACTTAATTACATTACAGATACTTCCCAGAATAAAAATCGGGGTACAATACATGAAATATACAAGTGAATACATTCCGGAGTTACATATACATCAACACTCCCTCTTAACTAGGAAGGTATTCTCTCAACACAATTTGTCAGCATTGGTCTTCTTCTCTGGATCATCAAGTCATATTCATCTTGGATCTGGATCATCACTCAATCTGGATAATCATCACTAGATCTAGATCATCACTCTATCTAGATCATCATGGGGACATAATCACTGGATCTGGATCATCACTCGATCTGGATCATCACTGCTGGATCTAGATCATCACTTGATCTGAATCATCTCGGAGACATCATCACTAGATCTAAATTATCACTTGATCTGGATCATCACTGGGTCATCATCATAGGTGCTATCTCATGATTCTTCTCGTCACAAGAAGTTCTACAGAGCCAACCCTTTTTCATGCTGGTTGTAGGCCTAGCCTCCTTGTAGGTCTTCTTCAGTGCTTATATCTGACCCTAAGTCAGAATGGCCAACACTCACATCTGACCATGAGAGGAACACATCCAACATCATGTAAAAAAGGCACAACACTTACATTCACCAGCATGACAGTACTCAACTACTATCATTTGTGAAAAGGAAAAGCACTCACATCTAACCTTGACTCGTCAAAAAGGCACAGTACTCACATCTGACCTTGGCTCGTCATAAAGGAACAACACTCACATCTGACCTTGACTCGTCAAAAAGGCACAACACTCACATTCACCAGCATGATAGTACACAACTACTATCATCTGTGAAAAGGCACAACACTCACATCCAATAGCATGATAGGACACAAAAACTATCATCTATGGAAAGGAACAACACTTACATCTGACCTTGACTCGTCAGAAAGGCACTTAGTCCTAGACTGAGGGTTCTTGGTAACTGACCAGGTGCCTCAATTCAGAGAATGGAAATAGCCCTTATATCTAATCATGTAGGAACCAATCCTATAGTCATATCAAAATGGCTCAACACTCACATCTGACATGGAAGGAACCAATCCTCTCACCATGACAGAATGGAAATAGCCCTTATATCTGATCAAGTGGGAACATATCTCTCAATCACATCAGAATGGCCCTGCACTTATATCTGATCATGTGAGACTACATCCCACAATCATATCAGAATGGCCCTCAGTCCTAGACTGAGTATTCCTGGTAACTGACCAGGTACCTCCATTCAGAGAATGGCAATAGCCCTTATATATGACCATGTAGGAACCAATCCTACAGTCACATCAGAATGGCTCAACACTCATATCTGACATGAAAGGAACCAATCCTCTCACCATGACAAAATGGCTCATCCCTTACATCTGACCATGGAAGGAACCAATCCTCTCACTATGTCAGAATGGCTCATGGAATTATCACTTCCCCTTGGGGGGAATCTCGATCTGGAGAACACCAAGCTTCTCCCTGAAGTACTCAAAATTCACTCTGGCTAATGGCTTCATCAACACATCAGCTATCTAGTTGTCCATCACAACATACTGAAGCTTCACTGCTCCTCTCTGCACCATATCCCTGATATAGTGATACTTGATCTCGATATGCTTTGAATTGTCATGGAACACCGGGTTCTCTGACAACTTCACACAACTCTGGTTGTCGGAATATATACAAGTAGCATCCAACTGGAGATCAAATAAATCAGATAGTAGCTTCCTTAGCCATACTTCCTCACAACTAGCTGAACAAGCTGCAACATACTCTGCTTCAACTGTACTTAGTGCCACACAAGATTGCTTCCTGCTAAACCAAGAGATCACACCTGATCCCATACTGAAGCAACACCCTGAAGTGCTCTTCCTATTGATGGCACTTCCTGCCCAATCTGAATCAACATAACCATCTAGGTTAATCTTCTGACTCACCTCATACTTGAGCCCATAATCAACTATACCCCTCATGTACCTCAGAATATGCTTTGCAACAATCAAGTGAACATGTCTCGGATCTGTCAAGAATTGGCTCAAGGTGTTCACAACAAAGCAAATATCTAGTCTCATGTTCGTCAGGTACATTAAGGACCCAATCATCTGATGATACATCGTGGAACCAACTGCTTTTGAGCGGTAACAAAACCCATGCCAATGAAAACTTAAATGTCTGATTTTTTACTATTTTTTTCATTCTCTTGCTTGTTGGAGGTATTTCCTGCCTGCTAGAGGTGTTTTCTACTTGTTGGAGTGAAAGAACAGTGACTACTTGTGTTTTCTATTTTTGAATATCAATGAAAAATTCTTTTTAATTCAAAATGTGTATATATTTTAATATTTCTTTTTTGTATTTGTCAATTTTTTCCCAATCCAATTCAAAACATTGACTCTTTTGCCTCACCGATTTATTGCCGATTCCGAGTCTGGTAACTACGGTTCCAAGATGAAACATCAAATGGTCTATTTCTCTTATAAAAATTGATAATATGTATATCTTTTGTTTAGTTCTATTGGGTCAGTTTATTTGCATATATAGTTGTAGATGTTTTGTGAAGGATGGGGAAATAGTGTCAAATCGGTTGGGCGAATGGTAATTCTGGGTAGCAGACTTGTAGAGAATTGAAACCCTCAGAAGCAGCATGAACCTTTGTAAATTGTGGCTGTTTCTTATGGCTTTTTAATACAAATTATCTATCCATTTCGGTTTTTTCTCGAAGTTCAGATTCCAAAAATGTTCAGAAACAGTTCTAAAACATATAAATTTACAATGTTAGTTGTAAACAATAAAATAAATATATAAATGTAGGAAATTTATATTCAGAACCTTCAAAAATTTGATAAAAAAAAATTTAGTACCTAATCCCTACATAGCGTTAGGATCGAAAATGAGAATCTAAATATTCACACGATCCAAACAAGACAGGTGACCTAGTCCCTTATCATTAGCCATACTAGTGCTAAGATCTATTCAGTCAACACGATTATCACAATCACCATGAGCTGTATCTTCGTGATAGAGTTCAAAACAGACTTTTCCAGTTTAAAATTTTTTATTTTCATTTAGAAGCAAAAGCATATGCAATGCAGATTGCTGTAAAGAGATGAGATCTGAATTTTTCCAGTCCCTTGTTTGAGTCCCTTACCAATCAATCAATTTTGGATTGTACAATTTCATTTATGATATGAAACTCTAGAATCCTAGCTAAAGATGTGAATGGGAGGTATCTGCAACTCAGGACTAAAACACTATAACAATTAGTTATACCATTTAGTATTTCCAAGTTCAATCTGTTTTATTTCATTCAATACAACCATTCTGCCTTTGTCCTAAAAGACATCAAGGTGTCCTCTTAATTTTTGTTTTCTTTCAACAATAGGAACCACCCAGTTTATTGCTTAAACAAATCTCCTCCTTTAACCTACGCATCTCCATTATAAACAAATATACCAATACTGGATATCAATAAATTTTCATGGTTGTCATCAAGATTTTAGACAGCCTTTAATCAATGCTAACAGTTCCTGTGAAAAGACATTAAATTAAAGATCAAGAATCCCCATGACAGCACAACATTCTATTTGCATCGTGCATTCATGAACAATATTAGTTGGGTTTTAGTTTTCTCAAAAGTTGATTCTAAGATTCTGAAGCCAGGTGTCAAAGATGAATGTTCTGGCAAATTTGCCATTTCACACAATCTTTATCCCTTGCCTACCAAATAATGCTCCTCGACTATTAAAATAATCAATTAAAAAAATCCATATATCTTACCTCAATCTTTTCTTTTTAATGTTCATCTAGTTGCAGTCTGTAGAATGCATGCTCGCTGTAATGCAATAGGCTTCCTAATCTAAATCTTGAGTCAGAAGTTTTAGACACGGAGGAGCAGTAATTGCGGAGATACCACAGAAATAGTATCAGGGATTTCTACTGAAGAAATTGGAAAACTAGGGCTTCTTGTTCCAGGAGCTTCCCTCCACTATTTTCAGAAAAGGAGTACATTGGATAGCTTGCCTTGAAGAAGTATATATTTCTATCCAATCAAATCTGAAATATTCCAAGTTTTGAAAATTAGGTTTTCTTTGACAAACCCTAGATCAGCCAGCTCCAGAACCACGATGGACACCTCAAATCGGTAAGATCTAATCTTTTGTTATTTTCATTTGAGGTTCTCATTTCAAAGTGATCTATCACATAAGCTTGATGATAAGCTTGGTGAAATTGACAACTTCCAAGCATGGAAGTATAGGATCTCACTAGTTCTTGAAGGAAATGAATTGGACACCTACATAAGTAGAGAGATTCCAGTTCAAGAGGGAGATGAGGCTAACCGTCTTACACCAGAAGAACTTGGTCAAGGCCAAGAAGATCATTTCTGATTCAATCATGGATCACCTTATACCACAAGTTTCTTCCCTAAAGACACCGAAATATATGTTTGATTCCTTGACCAAGCTATTTGAAGGGAAGAACATAAATCACAATATGACTTGGAGAAAACAGTTGAAGAATGTGAAGATCCATAATGCAGCGACGATACAGTCATACTTTATAAGGGTCTCTCAAATAAAAGAACAACTTGAAGCAGTAGAAGAAGAAGTGGAGAATGCAGAAGTTGTGATAACCACCTTGAATGAACTCCCAGGATCATGGGATTCATTCATGCAAGGAATGTGTGCCAGAAGGAAGTGATTACTTTCAGAAAGACTTCAGGAAGAGCACACACAAGAAGATTGTCAACTCATAGTAAGAAAAGAAGATGGGAGAAACTAAAGCTAAATATTTCACGATTCAAAGAAGATACCTCAAGCAATGAGGAATATGAAGAACTCAACTCTTGAAGAACCTCTTATCCATATTAGCATTTGGATAAGAAACGATTCTATTATGAAAAAATAAGATGATAAACTTGAAGGCTCAAGAAGGAGTCTACCCATCTAACAAATAAAGATAAGTATTCAATTGTCATTTCATGATATTGTTTTGTTATGCATTTGTTTATATTCAGTTAATGTATTACACATGATAGAATTTTTGCATTAATGACAATATACTACTAATATGCATGTGATGGGTAAGTATCTCATGGTGCTATACAACTCTCCATTGCTGCTTATCTAGAATGAAACCTCTTTGCTGACATATTGGATTAGTGCACAATCTCAATGTTGTCCCAGTAGAGATGGAAGGCATCTAGAAAGTTTCCGTGAGATATGGATGAATGTTGTATTAGCTAAAATAGTTGCATGATCACATATTTATGCATAAGAATTTTACATTATGAATATTCCTTATGAAATGTTTATAACCATACAAATGCATTTGACTTGTAAGAAAGATCGCATATATAATCTCCTACAAGCAAATACGGATGAGACTTGTTCCGAAGAACAAGTGACGACAGTTCAAGATTAAGAATAATATGACGAATGCAGCGACATCATTGATGCAAAACCTTCCAGCTATGAAGAAGTAACCAAGAAGAAAAGGAAGACCAGTTCAAGAAGAATGATATCTAGGATGCAGTATCGATACATGAAGGGAAGTTCGTAGTTCCATCATGCAATAGATGGAAACATCGTGGGATACAAGGAAAGATTCGTAGCACAAGGCTTCTCACGAAAAGAAGGCATAGACTACGAAGAGACATTTGTAGCCACTGGAAGTGAAGTCACATGGCAGGAAGAATAATATGTGCAAATGAAAGAAGGCCTTGTACGAGCTCAAAAGACACCCATGGGATAACACATACATGAGGAGCTTGATGAAGATCTTAACCTTTGCTACAGTGTTGAAGACGAAAGTGTACAGAGGATGACAAGCTCACAGATGGGTGCGAGAAGAACTTTTGAAAAATTTCAAGATAGAGGATCTTGGTATCCAGTGATCCTAGATGGATATATAGAATATTAGTTGCAGAGGAAGCTACTTGTCACTCTGGTACAGAATGTTTCAGTGCATAAAGTACGAAAGACATAGGGAGAATGATGCTCCTCTTCAAAGGGAGTGACTGCAGAAGATCTTGAGGTTCGACATGGTATGATAGGATGGACAACTTACTAATGACTCTAGGATTTACTGAGAGTAAAGAGGATTCCAACCTTTGCTTCAAGGTTTAAGGCAGAACACTAGTAATGCTGATGTTATATGTCGATGACTTATTCCTGACAGAAAAGAGGAACTCATTAAAGTTGCAAGAAGGAGACTTGCTGTCAAGTTCGAGATGAAGGACTTGGGGATGATGCACTACGTTCTAGGCATGGAGGTGTGGACAAGGGAAGTATGCAGTAGAGATCCTGAAGAGGTTCAGGATGATGGACTACATGACCACACCTATGGCATCGAATATGAAGCTATTGAGTGATGCTTCATCAGAAGCGGTTGATGCTACAATGTATCGTCAGATGATTGGGTCCTTGATATATCTGACGAACACGAGACCGGATATTTGCTTTGCTGTGAACACCTTGATCCAATTCCTAAAAAATCCGAGACATGTTCACTTGATTGCTGCAAAGCATATTCTGAGGTACCTAAAGGGTACAGTTGATTATGGCCTCAAGTATGAGGCGAATCAAAAGATTAACCTAGAAGCTTATGTTGATTCAGATTGGGCAGGCATTGCCATCGATAGGAAGAACACTTCATGGTGTTGCTTCAGTATGGGATTAGGTGTGATCTCTTGGTTTAGCAGGAAGCAGTCCTGTGTGGCACTGAGTACAGCTGAAGCAGAGTATGTTGCAGCTTGTTTAGCTAGTTGTGAGGCAGCATGGCTAAGGAAGCTACTATCTGATTTATTTGATCTCCAATTGGATGCTACTTGTATATATTGCGACAACTAGATTTGTGTGAAGTTATCGGAGAACCTAGTGTTCCATGACAAGTCAAAGAACATAGAGATCAAATATCACTATATCAGGGATATGGTGCAGAGAGGAGTACTGAATCTCTAGTATCTTGTGATGGACGAACAAATAGCTGATGTGTTGACGAAGCCATTAGCTAGAGTGAAGTTTGAGTACTTTAGGGAGAATCTTGGTGTTCTCCAAATTGAGGTTCCCTCCAAGGGGAAGTGATGAGTTCGTGAGCCATTCTGACATGGTGAGAGGATTGGTTCCTTCCATAGTCAGATGTAAGGGCTGAGCCATTTTGTCATGGTAAGGGGATTGGTTCCTTCCATGTCATATGTGAGTGCTAAGACATTTTGATGTGATTGTAGGATTGGCTCCTACATGATCATATATAAGTGCTGAATGCCATTCTATGAATGGAGGCAACTGGTCAGTTACCAGGGATACTCAGTCTGGGGCTGAGGACCATTCTGATATGACTGTGGGATGTGGTATCACATGTTCAGATATAAGTGCAGGGCCATTCTGATATGATTGAGGGATGTGTTCCCACTTGACCAGATGTAAGGGCTGATGCCATTCTCTAGGAGAATGGAGGCACTTGGTTAGTTACCAAGAATCCTCAACCTGGGGTTGAGATCCCTTTTGACATGTAGGATGGATTGGTTCCTTGCATGGTCGAATGTAAGTGCAGAGCCCTTTCGACATGTAGGCTGGATTGGTTCCTTGCATGGTCGAATGTAAGTGCAGAGCCCTTTCGACATGTAGGCTGGATTGGTTCCTTGCGTGGTCGAATGTAGTGCAGAGCCTTTTGACATGTATGCTGGATTGGTTCCTCACATAGTCAAATATAGTACTAAGCCCTTCCTTGGATAGTGGATGATGTGCCTTGCTATGCCATAGGATACAAGTGTTGTGCCCTGCTATGCTAGAGGATATAAGTGTTGTGCCTTTCTATGGATAGTAGATGATGTGTCCTACTATGCCAGTAGATGTAAGTGTCGATCCTTTCCATGGATGATAGATGGTGTTTCCTATCATGCTAGTGGATGTGAGTACTGGGTTTTTCTAACATATATGATTGGATTGGTTCCTCTCATAGTCATATGTGAGTGTTGGGCATGCCTTTCTGAAATGCTGTTGGATGTGTTCCTCTCATGATCAGATGTAAGTGCTGGTTGGGCCATTCTGGCTTGGGGTCAGATATAAGCACTGAAGAAGACCTACATGGAGGCTAGGCCCACAACCAGCATGAAAAAGGGCTAGTAATGTAGAACTTCCTGTGACGGGAAGAATCATGAGATAGCACCAGTGATGATGATCCAACATTGATGATCCAGATCGAGTGATGATCCAGATCCAGTGATGATGTTCTACTAATGATCCAGATCGAGTGATGATCCAGATCCAATGATGATGTTTCAGTAATGATCCAGATCCAGTGATGATGTTCCAGTAATGATCCAGATCGAGTGATGATCTAGATCCAATGATGAAGATGACTTGAAGATGAAGATGACTTGATGATGAAGATAACTTGAAGATGAAGATGACGA
Source organism: Pseudotsuga menziesii (assembly GCA_001517045.1). NCBI lineage: Eukaryota > Viridiplantae > Streptophyta > Pinopsida > Pinales > Pinaceae > Pseudotsuga > Pseudotsuga menziesii. The sequence continues at coordinate 74,772 of LPNX010475443.1, forward strand.
GAACTCGATGATGATCCAGTTGATACATAGAAGAAGACTAGTGCTGAAGAATTGTGTTGAGAGAATACCTTCCTAGTTAAATGGGAGTGTTGATGTATTTGTAACTTCAGAATGTATTCACTTGTATATCTTATGTATTGTACCCCGATGTTTATTCCAGGAAGTGTCTGTAATGTATTTGAGTCATGTCATGCCTCGATGTTCCTATCAGGAGATTCAATAATGTAAACAAGTCATGTAAAGTCATTGTGGGTAAGCCTCCTATTGATCAAGGGTTAAAGTCCCCACAGTTGTGGGGCACTAGCTTTATTAGACTCTCCTAGAGAAGTCAGCCCTAAGTGATTTAATGTAAGTTGGTTCATTAGTACCCCAGTTGTGGTTACTCGAGCCTACATAAATGAGTTAGGATTACTCGAGCCTACATAACAGAGTTAACGGTTAAGTGAACGAAAGAATATAAATAGAGAGTGAGACTCTCTATTTATCACACACACACTCACTCACTGGGGCGCATGAGTGAGAGAGAAGAAGCTGGGATCAAAGAGAGAGACTACTGTTGTTAGGAGATCATATTTATGTTTTTGGGTTTTACTTTTGGTGCTGATTCTATCTCCGAGAAAGTTGCATGGTTTTCTCCTTTATGGTTTCCCTGAGGAAAATATTTGTGTCTATTGTCTCTTGTGTTTGATTGTTGTGCTTGTTATTCTCTCAGTTGAAGATCCTAATATAATGCTAGCTTGAATGATAAAAATCTAACAATCCAGAGAAAACCCTAAGAAGGGTAAAAAAAGTGCATAGTGATTTATCCCATAAGTTCTTATTTATAAATTAAAGTGAGGAGATCTATTTATATGATATCACAGTCACTTTTACACATAAAATATAGGTTGACATGCCTTAAAATAAGTAAATTCGTATCTATTAAATGTCAACATAAAATTAAAAGAAAATAATAATAAAATATAGACTAAGGTAGGCTACCTAGGGATATTTGCATCCGCAGGTGCCAAAACACACTCAAATAAGCGAATCACTCCGAGTGAAAGGTTGGAGTGGGCTGGAGGGAGGGCTTTATGCCCCATCTAATATTTAAAATACTGTAAAATCTCTCAACGCCTTCCTCAAAGCACAAAAATTACCTAGCATGGAGGATGCCTTCCTTTGAGGATAGTAGGCCAGGGAGAGAAATGGCCTACTGATTGAAGGGCCAGGAGGGTGTATGAATTTGTCATGACTTAAGACTAGATTTGTGTGGGTGAAGCAGAGTCCATTTGAGTGTGTAAGAAGGATATGGAGTCATGAGACCCAGTGTTCAACCCTTAAGGTCCCCAGACACCAACCCTAAGGTTAAAAACCTCTTTAGAGGGAAGTCAACATTGCCATTAAGCCATAGTAGCCATAAATGAGGACCAAAGGGTCCAACCATGACATCCATAGCTCAATAAAACTCCTCCTAGTCGAAAATTTGGCCCTCTCTCCCTAGGGTACACCTGAAGGTGCATTGGGTACAAGTGCAGCGTAACAAATGCCTTCTCAAAGTCCCAATACTGTTTTTTCCTTTCTATGATAAACTCTCATACAAATGTGAGATAATACTGGTTACGTTTTTTTTAAAGGGGTATTGATTCCTTCTTGCATTCCTAATAAATTTATCTGGTTCGTTTATAAATCTATCTTGTTTCTTTATAATTTTTATAATTTTTATGTATTTATTATAATACAAGAAAACTTTAAACGGATTGTAAATTTCCATATAAATAAACAAACATGTTTAGCTTCACATGGATTGTAAATCTTCATAATAAATAAATCCATTAAATTTTATTGAATATAATTTTTGGTTTTAAATATTCATATAAATAAAGAAATACCTTAAATTTTATTGAATAGAATTTTTGGTTTTAGATTATGAAAATAAAGTTTGTTTAGCTCATCCTGTGTCTTTATTGGTTACATTAATTTCCTACTTTAGCAATGAAACTTATCATTGCGAAAGTATATAAGAAGAAATAAACTTGAGAATATTCAATGTTTATCATGGTTGTTGAATGCATATTTTTTAACCTCCATGCCTTTCCTTTGAGTCTAATGAAAAAATTCCGTCGACTAAGTGTTTAAATATTGTAACTTCAAAGGATATTCTAAATGTATTTTATTGATGTAACCCAAGGGAGATTTTATTATTCCTTCGACAGGGTGTTACTATTGTATTCAGTCATCATAGAGTCATGAGGTGAAGCCTCCATTGTAAGTCGGGTCATTAGTACCCTAAAGAATGATATAATACACTGTTTTGAGTCTTCCTAGGTGAAGTTGGCCTAGACAGTTTAGTGGGGCTGACATGTTTAGGATAAAAGTCAGTTGGCTCAATGTGTATAAATATGAGAGCTATGATTCTTAATTAGACACAAAATCACTCAATTGAGGAGCAGATAGGAGAGAGAGAGAGACAGAACAAAAGAAGGAGAATACCTGTTTTTGGGGTCATATCTTATACATCTTATACAGAGGAAGTTTTTGTTGGGTTTTCTCCCCCTTGAGGGTTTCCTAGGATAAATATTGTGTCTATCTTGTGATTGTGTTTCTTCCAGTGATTGAGCATATGCTACTACTATTGTGATTTTGAATTCAAAAATAAGGATATCTAGTCTAGCATATGAAATATTAACATGATATCAGAGAGAGGTTGAATAGGAAAACTTTCACAAGGTGAAATTCCCTCTCCTCCCTCTCCAGAAGAAATTAGGGTTTCTGCAAATTTTGGAATTTGGAAGACCTTATTGCATAAAAAGTGGTGCCTCCCTAGAGTGCATCTATTGAGCAAGGGATTAAATTTTTTGGGTGGTTGAATATCCGGGAAAGACAAACCCTAGTTTGGACATGAACTAGAAAAATGCAGAAAAACAAAACCAGAAATTCTGTAGAGCTGCAACCTAACAGGTAGGATTTGAAGGGTGAAGATTTGGGATCTCCAGAAATCAGTTGGATATCTCTATAATGAGAAAACTTGCTTGGGTAAGAGAAATCATACAGGAACCAGAGAGATATGGAGTTCTAGAAGGATCCACAAGAACTAGGAAATGATCAAATCCATATTCCATTTATGTAGCTTTGATGTGTGACCTTGTAGATCAAGAACCCACCAGCTATGAGGAAGCTAAATAGAAGAAAGAATCGGTTGAAGCAATGACAAAAGAATACCAGTCAGGGATAATTTTAGGGGAGAAATTTATCCCAAGGTATATTTTTAGGGGTTTTTCTCCAAAAAAAGATTCACCATTTTGCATTTTTTGAAGCCCTGTTTCTCTCAATTTTAATGGGGTAAATTTTTTTCACCCTGTTATCACTCCAGGAAACTCCTTTAGGTTGCAGCTCGAGGATTGCTTGTAACTTAAATGTTTTTTATGGTTTTTCTAACTGGATCAATTCAGGTGACCTATAGGACCTCACAATCTCAAGACATGCATGAAAATCAATCAAGGATAAGGCTTCTAACTACCACTGTTCATAGATTTGGTAATATGGTTAAGAGATGGAGAACTTATTATGCTAGCAGATTCATACATAAAACAGTTATATATAAATGGCTAATCATAAAAAGGAAAGTACTTGAAATTCAAAGCATCAACATGCAGATAGGATGACAACTATCAGACATCAAATAACATGAATAAACCTGAACAACACATTCAAGCATAAGCACAGAACATACAAGAAATAGAAGCTGAACATATGATAGCAAAAGAGCTTATATTAGGTCATGAGTAATATGAGAAGCTTGATAATAGTAATGGTCAAAAGGTTCCCGAAGTCGAACCCTTGCTTCAAAATAAGTCTTAGGCTTTATAGCCTTTACAAAAATATTCAGATCATGAAAAGTTGGATCTGTTTTACTAAAAATAGATAAAATAAATGTTTTTTTGCAAAATTCGGTCAGAAACCTTAATTTAACTACTAGTCTATCTAACTCTAACACTTGTTCACTCATTGAATTCTTTCATGACTGTAGTGAGTACTGATGTAGAGCTGTAACCTGTTATCTAATAGATGAGCCACTATTGGTAAAAAATAGGTAGGGTTTGTGACCCTTTTCTCCTTGATTTTAACCTCAAAACTGGAACAGACTTCCCCCAATGGTGTTTATCAGCAAATTTCATTCTTATATTTCATCCCTGAGATATTTATATTCGACAAAACTAGTTATGCGTGCCAAAACATCTTTCTGCCGCCTTTTCTACTTTTGGTGGTTAAGGAAGCCGAAACCTGGGTCTGTTAGTTAACGAAAGCTCTGGTTTCAGTGGCTAATGAACAACTGCTATGTTCGCCTAAGCCACTGAAAGCTCTGTTTTCTGCAAAAAAATTATTAGCCTTTAAATTAACCTTTTACAGCTTTTACCTCTTTCCTTCCAACATTTCTTACATTTGCATAGGGTTTGGCAGAGCAACAACATCATGAGCTGCCTCAACATCCTAAAAACTTGCTACTTCCTCTGCTAGGGTTTCAAGCGCGCTTGATATTTAGGGTTCGGATTCTTTTCCTTGATGTTTTATAGGTTTTGGTGGTGTCCCTTTGATGTCTTTGTATCCTGCCTAGGTTTTGGATTGGTAGCAGTCTCACATGCTACTTCTGGGCTAAAGATACTTATAGCACTTTTGTTAGGGTTTCCAGCTTCCTGTTCTTCTTGATATTCAAATTCTTAGTAAGGTAGGTTGAGTATGTTTATGTCTGGTTCTGAAACTTCTTCTACATCTGCAGCAAATCTTCATGGACTGATAGATGAGGTCGAAAATGCCACCTGGAGGACTGATAGGTCATCTTTTGCGCTAAAAATTTGCCTAAACTGCTGAAAACTGGGGCTCAAAGATGGTCTTAGTCCTTCAAATATGTGACACTTTTGTATAAACCGAAAGAGGTTTTTGTATGTTCGTTTGTTGTGAGAAAAAAATTCTCTTATTTTTTTGAAATTCGTTTCCATTTTCCAAAGACATGTATTTCAAAAACACATGTTAAACAGGGAAATTCTGAGATCCAAAAATTAGGGATCAGAGATGAATTCGATTATCCCAATCTGAAATACCTGCAGGAAAACTGAAAGAGGTTATTGTTATCTGACATGTTAGGAACAAAAACTGCCAAGTTTTTTGCAAAATTATTCTCCAATCACTTAGAATCACCATTTTAATATGATGCCTTTTCATAGTAAAACGCCAATTTCGGTGGCTTAGAGCGCCCTGAAATTTCTGTCTTATCTGTCGAAAGTCTACTTTCGGTGGCTTAGAGACTGTTTTGAAAGCATGCTTAGCCACATAAACCTATGTTTTGAGTTTTTTGAGCGGTTCCTCCTCACTGTGCCTGCAAAATTGAAATTCAAATCCCATGGAGGAGGTTAGCGGACTGGTTTTCAGAGATGACCTTCAGTAGTAAGGATGCATGCAACAAATGAGGAGTGTATTGAAGGTATAGCACTGATTCTGAGGGGTTAACTATTTGATTGGTACTTGAATGAGATGATGGTCAATTTTGGTGATATCTATGATATAGAAAGCCTAGAAATCATTTTAATGTGAACTTGGTGTTTCATGGAGGTTTACTGCAGTCGTGGGACAGATGGAGGGAAGGCTAGGGTTTAGATTTCCATTAGTATTTTTAGATCAATAATGACTTCTTAGCCATCAACTCATGCTTTACTATAGTTCCCTAAAATTTTAGGTGGTTAATCATGCTAAAATATGACATGCCTCATGCTGATGAATTTGATTTTAATAGGCAGACAACCATTTTCACTTTTCATCCTTTTTGGTGGTTAAGAGACTTTAGGGTTTAGTTCGTTAGCTGCCAAAAGCTAGGATTTTAGTGGCTAATAAACCGTTGGTATGTTTTCCTAAGCCACCAAAAGTCTCATTCCCAGAATTTATTAAAACGAAGTTCAACGCACTTTTGGTGGTTTACTGTGTTCTTGGATCCATTGCTAAATCGCCGAAACCAAGGATTTTTGGTGGCTAATGAACTATTGGTAAGTTTGCATAAGCCACTGAAAGTCCCTTTTCCCCAAAATTATAAAAAACATGATCAACAGACTTTCGGTGGTTAACATGTTCCTTAGTCAAAATTGTTAGTTGTTGAAAGCTCGGCTTTTCGATGGCTAATGAGCTGTTTGAAAGCTCACCTAAGCCATTGAAAGTCGTTTTTCCAAACTTTCATAAAAAATGCGATCAACAGGATTTCGGTGGTTAACATTGTCATGCATTAAAAAATGTTAGCTGTTGAAAGGTGAGCTTTTCGGTGGCTAATGAGTTGTTGAAAAATTAGCGTAAGCCACTGAAAGCTAAAACTTTCAAATTTTCTTAAAAAATAGAACATCAGATATCCCAACCTTGTTAGTCATCCCAATATCTTTCATAATATGACCTGAAACCTTCATCACTGATCAAAAAATAAATTGTTATGAGTGAACTTATTGAAAATTTTATTTAGGAGATAACATCTGGCTCCTACTCGGGGATGGGAACCTCTGTGTAAGGTCCCAAGAACCCCAAAATGCCTTTCTTGAAAAAAGAATAATTAAAGCTATCTTCTAGTGTTCCATTGGGCATGGAGTCATTTTTCTTTCATAATTGATCTGCTGCAACCTTCCTGTAGCCCGCTTTGCTTATTCATGAAAACAACTGAAAAATGACCTAGCTACTCATATTAAGAGCTTATTTTCCTATATATTCCTACTCCTAATTCTAATCAGTAGAGTCTTCTTATCAAGTAACATCATGCTTCCAATGAAGCCATGTCAGAAGCTGATATGTTGAACTTATCCTTGATCTTGACCCCAAAAATAAATGAAACCCTATCATGTAGCAATGTAGTTTCAAAGGGTGATAGAACCAGCCATCATCTGACAAAAGTATTTTTATATCTATGCTGGTCATAAGTTCCTTATAGTCAGCAACATGGTCATAAAAGCCAACAGGAAATACCTTTTTATGCTGCTGATCTTTTGCTCCACTGATGTCAATGTTGAATGTGGACTGCTCAACCTTTGTCTGATAAAAATGCAAGCTCAACAGTTGATCTAAATCTTTCTCCTCCCCTTCACGTAATCTGAATTCATCATGATGATATGCTGGTTTATCACAGCTAACAATTTCCTCTTCCATAATAATATCTTTGCAGGATATATCAAAACTAAAAAGATATTTATTGGACTTTTGAGTAGCATATTCGTAACAAGCATCTAGTTCCTTGTCATAATTTGAAGCAACATATTCATAAGGAGAAGGAAGATCTTCCTGATGTTTTAGCTGGATATTAGACAGTCCCTGAAAATCTTGTCCCTCATGGTTACTGCAACTTCCCTTGATCTGCAAATATGGAAACTGTGAGCTAGCCTTACTGATTTCAATGGTCATTTGACCAGCAGAAAGCTGATCATTTCCATGTATAAAAGAAATCAGTTCCTTAGATTCACAACAATCAAATTTAATGATGGTAGGAAAACATTCAACTCCTTTATAATTCATTTCTAGTTCATGTTGATTAAAAAGTGCATCATCTTGAAGATTCTTGAAGGGCTGCTGTAGTGAGGATTTCTCCTCACTGCATGAGCAGGAATGGCTCCCTTGTGCCTATAGGGCACAAGGGTAGGTTCCTAATCTTTGAAAATAGGAAAAAATGAAATGGAAATAGCATAAACAGAACAGCGAATAAACTAAGCTAATCTAGTGACAGGAAACTAAAACTAGACTAAACTATGAGCTAATAACAGAAAAGAAAGAGGGAGATGAAGCCCTTGTGAACCCCTCTGCAGAAAACGAGTTAGGGTTCCGCCTTGAAACTTGCAAGCAACCTAAGCTACTACAATGGAAAACCTTCAAACAATGTCAACAATAGAGCCTGTAAATAAAAATAATAGTTAGAAAGCAAAAACAAGTAAACAAACATGAAAATAAATTATACCTCACTTGGGTGGAAATGGGCCACCATGCCCTAGCTCATGGGAGCACCTCTCTCTTGGTTGGGAAGCAATGGCTTGGTGGGATGGAGATGGAGGAGAGGGAGAGTGGGTGGTTTGAGAGGCAAAGATCTCAAAGCATCCACGTGCAACATAACAATAGGCAAGTGAGGAGTGTTTTGAGAGTGACCCCCCACCCTCCTTTTATAGTTTTTCCAAGGGACTTTAGGGTTTTAAGCCCTTGGTCAGGGATTTAGCCCCTTCCGCCCTAACTTTAGCCCCTTTTAGGGTTTTAGCCCCTTTTTGAGGGATTTAGCTCCTAGGGGGCTATTTTGGGCTCTTTTTGGGGGGTTTTAGCCCTTTTCTTCATGCTTGGGCTCTTATGGAGGTGGGGGGGTCAAATGGAAGGTCTTATGGAGTGAAATGAGTGTTGTGAGAGGGTGGTGTAGGCCATTGAGAGCTATGTAGGGGATTTTTGGGTTAACAGATTTCTCCCTGATGTGTGAGGGCAGGAGCTCAACGTATGGCCGATAGACATCATAGGATTTACTATGTAGAGGTGGTGCTTCCAGGGCTGGGGCATGGTGGCTTTTGGTTTTTGTATTAATTTGGTTCCCATCAATAGGTGAGATACAATAAATGTGTGACATGTATATGGACGAGGCGGGCATTGCCATGCTCATGACAATGTCAAAAGAATCATTTGATCTATGCTCTAAAATATAAGAGCCGATCATATACAACTGTTGTTACAATGGTGGTTGCCTCTCATGTGAGGTTAAATGCAATACGGATCTGGTACATTGGACCCATGTCATTCTCATGGAATGCTACATCTTCATGAATGATGGTTTGCTGGATCTGGTACCTAGCTGTGTGGACTCACTAATTGAGAGTCAGAGTCTCTGTGGTAGAAGTATGTTGTATCAATCATAAAGGTATATCGAAGCACTATTGGGGCTTCTGAACACTATCTCCAACGCAACCTGGAAATCACAAGGGACATAACATTTTTAGGTCCCTCGAGTAGACTCACCAATGTGCTAGAGTCAGGTGACATCCATGGTCTTCGACCAAGTACTGTGTGGAACAAACCCTGTATGAATCTCAACAGTGCGATGATGGAGTTGAAGTCGAGCACATGAGAAACAACCATCCCAAGAGGCACTAAGGACTCCTCTCAAGTGGTCTAAGGAACTCATCAATGATGTTAATGAAACCAAGGTATAGGGACCTCTGGGTCTATCCTCTGGAATATGTGTGTTGGCATCAATAGAGGGAGACCTGCCCCTAGTCAAGGCAATGATGTTTCCTTGACAAGGAGCGTGAGGGATAACCGAAAGGTGTGAAGCAATTAGCAGACTGACTCACTGAATTGAGGGGGAGGGGGAGGGCAGGGAAGGGAAAAAACTAAATAGGGGTAGGGGGGGAGTGGGAGGATAAAACTTCCTTTATTCAGAGTATGACGGTAGGGCAGACCAGGTAGCAAATGAAACTTACTTAAGGGAATGGGATCATAGCAGTAATACCACGAATATTGCTACAGATGGGAAATACTTGGAGGAGGTGGACACTTTTGATACTGATGGGATCCAAGGAAGACACATTGCTAAGTACTCTGAACAAAGGAGACCCAATGTGGGAATGGTACCAAACTATTTTCTGTGGGGTGGTGTCTAGGGACACCATTGTGGTACGATCTTGTGGATTTTTGGCAAGCCCGAGAAGGTAAATGCTCGATGGTGCTTTCAATTTTAGAGAGTCTGAAAGCATGAAGAAGACTCTAGTGGGGCCTCTTTTTCGTTGGTAGTCTCTTGTGCCCAAAAAAGGATGAAAGTATACATAGGACAACTCACCCATCTTGGAGGGGATGAGAGACTTCTTTACACTTGGTAGTCCAATCAGGCCAGAAAAGGTTAAACCTATACTGACTGGACGGTCATTCAAATACTTTTACGAGCATGAACAAAACCAAGTTTGCTATGTGATCGTTTCTTGTTGAGACGGCTGGAAAAGAGCTTAATGAAAACCAGTGGTGCACTTTTTCGTAAAGTGTGGCCCCTCTACCCAAGAAAGCATAAAAGTATGCAGAAGGGAATGGTCTTGGATTGAGTGTGCCAAGGAGGTCCTTTTCATGAAATGGTTTACATGGTCTGTAAAGGAGGTAAATGAGATGATGTAGACACTCTTTCCTATACTTTAGTGAGAGAGAAAGGAAGCAGCTGCGCTCGATGATCTTCTCATTGTTTTAAGGAGTCAGAAAAGAACTTAAACGAAACTCCAATGTGGTCAATCGATGGTAGCACGAGCGGTGCCCCATGTCGGGACGGTGGATAGAGGTCCAAAGGTCATCCACGTAGTATGGATGGAGTAGAAGGCTTTCAAACATACTAATACATGCATGGGATATATCGCAATAGAGGCATGCGAGTCTGTGCAGCAGAGGCACACAAACCGAGGTGGCTCTCGGACAGACGTCAGGAGAGCATGTGTGTGTGTTGTGGTGGACAAACTTGACTACATGTGATGTGAGTGCAAGTTCGGGGGCACTTATATGCCAAATACATGCAAGAAAAGAGATCGTTTTGTGGACAGTGGTCCAGAGGTCTGCGTAAGGTGCGGTAAAAAGAAAAGACAACCTATGTGTTAGAAATACAAAATAAAAGATCAAATTACAGTCCTTAATGGGCGGCGGCTCGAGGACACTTCTATGTCAAATACATGGAAGAAAAACAAAGGGTTTTGTGGACGATGGTCGAGATGTCTGTGTAAGGTGTGGTGAAAAAAGACAATTATAAATACAAAAATAAAAGTATAGTACAATACTTAACGGGCGGCAACCCAATCGCTCGCATGAGTTGCGACCGAGAAGTGTGATACGCGTATCGATCTATAGACACTTGCATTGTCATGTCATGGCTCGTGAATTGAGGTGACTTGCGGGAGATGGTCCCAAAATTAATTTATAAAACGTGAGATGATGGTCTCATAAGGAAATGAAAATTTGATCCCAAAGGTGTGAGAGGTGTCTCGAACAGGTTCCGGGTGACTTTTGAGTAGCAGCTGATGGTGTTTCCTTTGGTTTTTGCTGAAAAACATTGAAAAACAAGAAAAAGAAAATGAAGTGACTCATTGGTGATGTTAAGCGTAAAATGTATTGAGGTAGAGCCCATTGCGGGGGTTTTCCAAGAGTTGTCCATCAGAGTCAATGAGGGTGTATGCCCCTTTTCCGAGGCAATGGTGGACGATGTATGGGCCATACCACATTGATTCGAACTTTCCTTTGCCCAATTTATTGTTGGGTTGGTCGTAGACTAGAACCATATCACCTTCGCTGAAGGTGTGATGGTGGACATGTGAGTCATATTGGATCTTTGATCGTGTTTTTGCTGCTTTAATGGATTGGAGGGCAGATCGACGTTCTTCTATGGTTTGCTTGAGTTGGAGGAGCCGTTCTTCTAAAGGTGAAGTATCAGGAAGGAGTTCCATTGCAAGGCGGAGAGATGGGATTTGGCACTCTATAGGGAGCACTGATTCAACGCCATGTACTAGGCGGAAAGGGGTCAAACCGGTTGTGGTTTTTGTGGATGTGTGATAAGCCCATAGGGTAGAGAATAGCATGTGATTCCAGTTAGTTTTGTGATTTCCTACCATCCGTTGGAGCATTGTTTTGATGATTTTGTTGACTGCTTTAACTTGGCCATTTCCCTGAGGGTAGTAGGAAGAGGAGTATTGGTGTTCGAATTTCAACATGGTTGATAATTCAACCCATATGACATCTTGGAAGTGTGCCCCATGATCCGAGACTAATTTTTTGGGGACACCAAACCGTGTAATAACATGGTTGAAGAAGAAACGTACTGCGGTTTCATCTTTGCAATTGAATGTGGGCATGGCTTCGACCCACTTGGTGAAGTAATCGACTGCCACGATAATGTACTTGTGGCCATTAGCCGAAACGGAGTTGATGGTCATGAAGTCGATTTCCCATTTGCAGAAGGGCTCGACTGTGACTACGGGATGTAATGGTGTGGGGGGGGGGGGGGGGTTCTTTCCTTTGGGGAAAAAAGCTGGTAGCTGCGGAAATGTTTGACTGCCTCTATGCAATCAGTGAAGATGGAGGGTCAAAAATAGCCAGCACATTGAATATTTTGGGCGGTTGCTAGGCCTGAAAGGTGACCACCACAGGATCCACTATGACTATCATTGAGGATGGTCTTGGCTTCATCAGAGGTGAGGCAATGACGTAGGATGGTATCAATGCCTTGACGATACAGAACATCTCCAATCACCAAATGGTGAATGGCTTGATGTCGGATGCATCTCCTATCCTCACGGTTGAAGTGTGCTAGGAACTTTTGCGTTCATAAATAGAGAAGGACGTCCCCATACCATGGGTTGTCAGTAGATATGACAAATAGGAAATCATCAGGGAGATCATCCTTGGGGGTGATGATGCGGTTAATGGGGGAAGATCGGTCATGAGTGTGGCCAATGTGAGTGCCTTAGTGATTTTTGGAGACACAAACTCTAGGTCGAACTCTTGGAGGATGACTACCCACTTGGCTGCTTGGCCTTGTAGAAGGAGGTGGCTTAAGAGGTACCGCATTGGGTTTGAATCAGCCACTACACGAGTATGGTTGGAAATGATGTAGTGGTGCAATTTTTGAGCCGAGAAGACGATGGTGAGGGCTAATTTATCCTTAGGTGAATATCATAATGGGGGTCCTGTTAGCTTCTGACTAATGTAGTAAATCACGTGCTCATGGCGAGCATCGTCTTCTTGGACCAAGACTCCAGCAATGGCATTTTCTGAGGCCGACACATAAAGGATGAAGTCTCGAGTGAAATATGGTGGTGAGAGTAATGGTGCAGAAGCTAGGGCTTATTTAAGTGCCTTGAATGATTCTTGTGCTTGCTGATCCCAAACAAAGGGGATTTTTGTGCGGAGTAGGAGGATGAATCCATAGGCTTTTGTTGGATACTCTGGCACAAAGCAGCAAAGGAAGTTGGCCTTGCCTTGTAGGCTTTGTAGTTGGTGCTGATTTCTTGGGGAAGGAAGATCAAGGATGGCTTGAAATTTGAGGGGATCTACCATTATCCCTTTGTGGGAGACGATAAATCCGAGTAGACGGCCTGCTAGGACACAGAAAATGCACTTGAGGGGGTTCAAGCGGATTCTGTACTTGTGGCAACATAAAATGACTTGCCGCAAGTCGTCTATATGGTGTGCTTGTTTTCATAATTGAGCGGTGAGATCGTCCAAGTAGACCAAGATGATGTGAATTAAATCATGGAAACAATATGTCATGGCGCACTGGAAGGTGGCTCCATCATTTTTGAGGCCAAAGGGTATGAATCAGTAGGCGAATGTGCCCCATGGGGTTGTGAATGCCATTTTGTAACGGTATTCTTTCTATATTTGGATTTGGTTGTAACCGAAAAATTCATCCATGAAAGAGAAGGCCTCATGTCCAGCGCATGCGTCGATGATCTGGTCAATGAAAGGTGTGGGGAAGTTGTCTTTGGGACATGCCCCATTGAGATCACGGAAGTCTGTGCAAACGTAAATGGTACCCTATTTTTTATTCACAGGAATAGGATTAGAAACCCAAGTTGTGTATGCAATGGGATAAATGAAGTCGGCTGTGCGCAACTTCTCTATCTCGGGTTTCACCGCAGCCACTTTGGATGGATGGATGGGCCGTTTCTTTTGGCGGATGGGTGCCACATCAGGACATGTGTCGATGTGGTGTTCCACGATGGATGGATCTAAGTCAAGAATTTCAGTGTATGACCAGGTGAAGATTTCATGAAATTCTTGGAAGAGAGCGGTGTAGGAATCAACCTCTTCTGGGGAGCAAGATGCCCCCAGCATGATTTCTTCAACGATCTTAGAGTTGGTTGAGATTTCGATTTTAATTATTGGTGAAATGTTCACCATGTTCCCTTCTTCGAAGGAATCGGATGCTGGGATTGGGTTCTTGAACCAGTCAACCTTCCCATGGATGAAATCTTTGGTCTCCATGGAAAACGGGTCAGACTGCGACACGAGTTCTTCCGAGAGGAAGAACGAGCGATGGTGCATGTCGTCCCATGGGTATTCTGGGGCAGTCAGAGCTTCAAGTATCTCCTCATCATTGCTGAAGCAACAAAGAGATAGGTATGATGGACCATCATTGGAGATGGGGATGAGCTGGTAAGGGGAACTAGACATCATGTAAATGGACATGGTGTCTGACGAAGGAGGTGGTGGGTGAACTTCTTCGATCAAGGTGATCTCAGACTCAAGGGAATGGTGATGGAGGTTAGTAAGGGCCATTTGAAATTTGGGCAGGTCTTGGCAATGGTGGGAGTAATGTCCATACAAGCTGCAAAGGGTGCAATCATGGTTTGTCCTCAATGCCTTGTTCTTGACTAGTGGCGCAGTTGGGATTTCAACCACAGGGATGTTTTCATTCATATCCATGGCATCCAGATGCACACAGATCACTAGAAATTCAGGGCAATTTTGAGTTGGATGGCCCTGTTGTTTGCAGATAGCACAAGGTGGGACTTGTCATGGTTCTACGGTGGCTTTGGTGTTCTTTCCCCTAACCCTTTTGGGTTGGGGTGGTGCAGGTGCGGGTGCGGTGGTTGGTTTATGCGGACCGGGTGGGGGGTGAGACTCAATCGCAATAGGTTGCATTGGAGTTAACACAACCTGGGGCATTTCTGGTTAAGCTGGTGGATCTAGATAACACACTGGGATCCCCAACGTAAAGTTGGGTAGGCTTAAGGTTGCCATGACCGGCTTGCTCATGACACCAGGTGGGGGAAAGAGGAAGGGAATTGTATGGACTGGAGATGAGCCCACATAACTCCTAGCTAGTTGCATGTGGGGGTGAGGTTGTGGTTACAGCTGCATGTAATGCTGCTACTGTGGGTGATGTTGCGACTGTTGTTGACATTGCAACTGCGAACGATGTTGTGGTTGTGGTTGGGGATGCGGCTGCTTTTGCTGTTTGGGTGCATCGGTGCTTGATGAGACCATGCACAAGTCCGCAGTTTTCTTTTGTGTCAGTGGTGGTGACACCAACGGGAAAGGAGTCGTCATGGTGGGATCGGTAAACAACCCAGGGCCCACATTCAACGGTGGGGAGGCTAGTGTGTTTTCAACCACAGTGTTGGTTGCAGGGATGATGTTAGCATGCGCGGTCGCCCCTTGCCGCTCAATGGTGGTGATGGTAGGGATAACGTTGGAAGGTGCTATTAACCATTGCAGATCATGGTAGGTTAGCTGGTCAATCGTCACAATATTCCCTTCATGGGGGAACATCATGAGGTGGAAGATAGTTGACACGATGACTCACATGGTGTACATGTAACTCCTCACATGACGTACATGTAACTCCTCGATTAGGAATGTCTTCCTGGATAATGTGATGGGGACATGGGGGAGGATTCCTTGGGCTTTAGTGGGGTGTCCATCATAAGCCTGCAGAGTCATGGAGGATAGTTGCAGAATTGGTGATCCAAGCTTCTGCCAAACCAAGGTAGACATGACGCACGTGGATGCCCCTTAATCCACTATGCATTGGTGCACAACCAAGTTCCGGATGGATACCAGGATTTGGAAGGAGATAGTGGAGGGAATGCATAGCTCTCTGTTCTCTATGTCAAACGTGATTAACTTGGAGTTAGAGGGGTTTAATTCCCCTAAAGCGGCTAGTAAGGCTCTCCGCTGCATTGGGCATGTTTTAAGTACCTCAAGAGCGGACATGGAGGTTGGCGTTTGGGCCAAATCATCCACAACGCTATAGCTAACTGCAGCTCTAGTTGTGGCATTATTGGCAATTCTATGTATGAGGGGGCATTGGAATAGGGGTAACTGGAGAGGTATGTTGGTTGTCTTAGACGTGGATGCTGCTGATGAGTCGACAGGTTCAGTGGTGGTACCGTACTGATTTCGTCTAGTCTGTAAGTTGACCTCTTTAGTGGTCATGACTAGCAGGTGGTGAACACCTATTTCGGTAGTGGGCGGTGCCCCCGGAGTGTTGGGATTGGCTTGGGGAGGGGGAGCGGTTGCCACCAATCCTTGGACTGGTAGTGGGTTTTGAAGCACCATGGGAGGAGGTCCTTGTTGTGCCTGGTTGGGTTGGGCTTGATTAGGAGCATTGGTGGCCTGTTGGGCCTCATTTTGAATGGCCTGCTTAGTGCGAGCCATGAGGGGACACTCAAATGTGTAATGCCCATAAACATCACAGAGTGTACAAGGTTTGTTTGTGCACAACAGAGTGTTGCGTCTTGGTGCATTTTTTCGTGGGAGGTTTTGGGTTGGTCGGTTAGCCACGACATTATTGGGAGGGTTCAGTTGTTGACCGCCTCCCTGCGGTTGGTTATTGCCTTGGTTGTGGGGCTGGTTGTTTCTAGCTTGCCCTTGTTGATTGATGGGGGCAGGTTGGTTGGGATGGTTTTGTTGTGCGAACACTTGTCCCAACAGAGTGGGTGGAGTAGGGGCGGGGGCTTGAAATTGTTGCACTGGTGGTGCATAGTATGTTTGTGGGGGTGGTGGTGCCACAAATGTGGGCATTTTCCCCATATACTATTGTGTTGGCCAACCCATGGCCTGAGCCTGTTGCGGTGGCGTAGGTTGTGCATAAGAGGTTGTTGCTCCGGACTGGGACATCATTGTAGCATAGTCCAGAGCTTGATTTTGGTAAGCAACATTAGCAGTGTTTCTTGGTTGTGGTGCAACGATAGGTGGTGTCGGTCGAGGTTGTGATTGTTGGGAGAGTGACCCTATGATGCCGTTTGCAGCGTGGGATGCCCCCGGTGCGTCGCGGTAGGAGGTACTCGGACAGGGAGCGTCTGGAATGACAATGTACAAGTATCCAGACTGAGAGTAGATCAAGTCAAATTGTTGGGCCTTCAGTATGGCCTCTTCTTCAGATTGGGGACATTCAGATGTGGCGTCCTTTGCGATGGGCAGGAGAAAATTCTTAAGGAACCAATCCAAGAAGATCCTGTTGTCTAGTTGTATTTTGCATAAGCTACGGTGTCGCCGCCACTCATGGATATGGTCAGTTATGTGAGTGGTGGTGCTTTGGCAACAGGATAATAGGATCTCCACCTCCTCATCATATCTAACAGGGAGTTGAAAATACTGTAGGAACATGGGAGTTGAAAAAGGCTAGGGAGTTGAAGTCGGGGTACTTGGCTTGCGACAACTCAATGTACCATTTGGCCACAACACCTATAAGGGTGCATTGGAATAGCCTCAGCCTGATGGAGTCATCTACGATGCTATTAGATGAGCACCATAGATGGAATGTCATTATGTGATTTTGGGGACATTCGCCGGCTTTGCCTTCAAACTTTGGGATGTCTGATGGTAGCTTAGTTGGCATGGGTGGCCAGAAAGCTTGGTGGTGGATGGGGTCATTCATTAATCTATCCAAGTCAGGCAAGTTCAGATGAGCCATGAAGGGAAAATTTGACCCCAAGTTGATGTGGAATGGGGCTGCAATGGGGGTGGCGTTTGTAGGTGCATAATGGATCTGCATGGCTGGGGGTGCTTGTGGTGGAACCATTGTGGATGGGCCAATGCCCCCAAGTATTGTGTGGGGGGTGGTATGGGTGGTAGGAACATTGCCCCCATGTATTATCGTAGGGGCAATGTAGGTGGACGGTGCACTGCCCCCCTGTGTGGCTGGAGGGGCAGTGTGTGTGGAGGGACCACTGCCCCCATATGTTACCATTGGGCCAGCTTGGCTGGTCACTACAGGTGGTGGAAATTGGCTAATGATAGCCTGCATGACTGTGCTTGGACCACTTTCCAAGTTGTGGGTGATAGGTTGTGATGTGGACATGGGTCCACTTACTAAGGTTATGCCAAAAAATTGATCCAAGTTTGCACTAGCCATGGGGCTTGATGGTACGGTTTGAAGGTCTAGTTCAGATTGATATGGGTCTAAATCAGAATTAGAGGCTGTGTGGCCCTCTGATGGTGTGGGAGATCACTGAGAGAGGATTCTATAGTGCCGATCAAGTGTTCCAAATGGCGGTGGTTCGCCTCTTAGGCGCGAGGAAGATCGTGGAGGATCAATTGTGTTCACTTTTGTGTATGAAACTGGTGGGTATGAGATTTGGACCCCAGTTTAAATGGATTCCTATTGGCTGAAGGTGGTCTCTCGGCCACCAAGACTACCAGAAGACAGCGCTTGGCTTGTTCCTCATGGGTGCTTCTACTCAATCGGAAGGGGTCGTTTCCCGTTTCGCTTGGCAATTCCTCTCAGCGGCCAGCTACTTTGGGGTTCCTGTGGTACTCCTCACAATGAGTTTATGGGAAAATCCCAAGTACTTCCCATAGTTGAAGCAGTCAAGGACTTATTTCCTCAAAGACTACAGAATTGATTGAACTTAGTGTAAATTTGGTAAATTTTAAGGATTCTCAGCATCATGAACTGAGTTGGGTTAATTATTTGGTATGGTGTGTTGGTTTTCTTATTTGTTCTGGTATTTGGTTGTTGCAATATGGTTTATGAATTCATGGTAGAGTTCATATCATGGTTTTGTATGCAAACATAAACAGAAATTTGTGAGCAAGTACAGTGATTAACCCTGGATTGTTGGCCTAACTAAATGTCTACCTCTTAGTAATATTCTTCTTCAAACCAAGAGAGGGTGCTGGGCTCTCAACACAATGGGACTAAGCCCATCCGTAGATCCTCAGGTCACCTCCTGGATGCTAGGTTGGTCAACAAGAAGGATGCTTAGCACCATGAGAAGCCCTCCTTCTCTACCCCCTATACCTTCCAGGTCACCCGATTTTAGTGGTCTGGGAAAAACACCACGGAGTGCCTAGATCTATATGAGCTTACCCTTCATCGTATCCCAGAATACCCCGGAGGGTGATGACTAGGTAGAGGAGGAAGGGGGCAGAAATATGGTTATTTTTAAATTACTTTTAGTTAGACTAGTTCATTTTATTAAGCCTTAATAGTTGATTTAACATTTACACATTGTTCATGGATTGATTTGCAGAAAATAAAATCTGGAACTGAAAAACACCTGCAATGGTGGACAGAGGCGGTTGGGCTGCACTAATAGTCCTCTGAAACCAAAAAATTATTGTCAATTAAACTTAAATTTAACTTCTGTGTGACAGGCCATGCATTTCTGACCAAATCTAGCGAGGGGGCCGCGAGATTTTCATAGAAATGAGCGAGGGGGTCGCACAAAATGCGAAAACAGCCACAAAATGAGCTTCTGGGATGAATTCATGCCTGTATGAGGATTAAGTGCACCCTGGGTGCACCTATTTTCTCATTAAGAGCGCCCCAGTCTCACCTTTTCCCTCGATAAGAGCGCCCTGCTTCGGAAAAGGGGTTTTCTGGTGATCCAAGGTCAGATGTAGCCGACAATAACTGGTACTGGGGTTAGTATGACTCGGCTTGGCCTAGCAGAGGCTTTGGAACTGACTAAAATAGGAAATAAAGTAGATTTAAGACAGATCTAACATAAGATTTCTGAAAACTAGGGTAATATTAAAAAAATATGAAAACTTGACATTTTTGGACCAGGGATCCTGTGGGATCGACCTGGTATGGTTGCCAAAGCTGTAGTGAGGATTTCTCCTCAATGTAGGAGTAGGAATGTCTCCCTTGTGTCTATAGGGCACAAGGGTAGGTTCCTAATCTTTGAAAACAGGAAAAAATGAAATGGAAATAGCATAAACAGAACCGCGAATAAACTAAGCTAATCTACTGACAGGAAACTAAAACTAGACTAAACTATGAGCTAATAAAAAAAAAGAAAGAGGGAGATGAAGCCCTTGTGAACCCCTCTACAGAAAATGGGTTAGGGTTCCACCTCCTTGAAACCTGCAAGCAACCTAAGCTACTACAATGGAAAGCCTGCAAACGATGTCAACAATAGAGCCTGCAAATAAAAATAATAGTTAGAAAGAAAAAACAAGTAAACAAACATGAAAATAAATTATACCTCACTTGGGTTGAAATGGGCCACCATGCCCTAGCTCATGGGAGCACCTCTCTCTTGGTTGGGAAGCAATGGCTTGATGGGATGGAGATGGAGGAGAGGGAGAGTGGGTGGTTTGAGAGACAAAGGTCTCAAAGCATCCACCTACAGCATAACAATAGGCAAGTGAGGAGTGTTTTGAGAGTGACCCCCCACCCTCCTTTTATAGTTTTCCCAAGGGACTTTAGGGTTTTAAGCCCTTGGTCAGGGCTTTAGCCCCTTCTTCCCTAACTTTAGCCCCTTTTAGGGTTTTAGCTCCTAGGGGGCTATTTTGGGTTCTTTTTGGGGTTTTTAGCCTTTTTATTCATCCTTGGGCTCTTTTGGAGATGAGGGGGTTAAATAGAAGTTCTTATGGAGTGAAATGAGTGTTGTGAGATGGTGTCCTTGGGTGGTGTAGGCCATTGAGAGCTATGTGGGGGATTTTTGGGTTAACAGTTGTTACATATTATGAGGGAGAGATACGTCTCTATTTATATCTCCAGCCTTATGATGTACTTCATATTCATCACATCAATTACCAAATACAAACTCATCTGGGAAATACCTTTTTCAGTGCTCAGTGAATGCTCAATGAAAATCCTTCAATGGTGAAATGTTGGAAGGAGGTAAAGAAAATTACCACTAACGTGAATCGCCATATAATGAATACATGAAAATATTCATACGAAAATCTTCATGCTACTGATCTAATATATCCATGCATTCATGAAACTTGAGGAGGTGTTCTGTACGATTTCCTTCTTTCTCCTCCTTGAAAACAGGTAAAAAATCTCCCCATTTGGACATATTAGGTACTGGATGTGGGAAACAAGGAACGAAAGAGAATTCAAGAGGTGCAAAAATCCAAGACAAAATAGCAGCAAATTCTTTTGACATCTTAATATTGTGGAGTCGCCACTGAATTCGTCTTTCATGGAGTTGCCAGGGATGAGATCTTCACAAGCAGCAGTGCTTGAAGATTCCTCAACCCTAATTTTTTTTGATTTACTTATAAACTTATGAGAACTAGATGTTTCAGCAAAAAATATTGAGATGGAGGTCTATTTGATATAATAGTAGAAATACCTCTGGAAATACCTGATGTATCTCTGTTTCCAGCTCTGGAGGTCTGTCTTAGTGAATCCCTAGCTCTTCTTAGAATCTCTTCTGGATCTGAAATAGGTGTTACTAGTGGCCCTTTAGGGTTTTCTCTGGTACTTGGTCTTCTTGAAGCCACCTTATTCCAATGGAGTCTCCAGATAGATGATTACAAATAGAATAGTGTCCAAAATTTGTCTATCATCAAAGCAGGATCTATGTCATCTCCCAAGGAAGATGAGCTTCAGTCTCCTCTCCTCAGAAATGGCGCCAATTTGTTATCACTGCAAGAAACTCCTCTAGGTTGCAGCTTGAGGATGCCTCGTAACTTAAATTTTTTTATGTTTTTTCTAACTGGATCAAGTCAGGTGACCTACAGGACCTCACACTTTCAAGACATGCAGGAAGCTCAATCAAGGATAAGGATTCTAACTACAACTGTTGAGAGGTTTGGCAATATCGTGAAGAGATGGAGAACTTATTATGCTAGCAGATTCATACATAAAATAGTTATATATAAATGGATAATAATAACAAGGAAAGTACTTTCAATTCAAATCATCAACATGCAGATAGGATGACAGCTATCAGACATCAAATAACATGAATAAACCTAAACAACACATTCAAGCATAAGCACAGAAGATAGAAGAAATGGAAGTTGAACATATGATAGCAAAAGAGATTATATTAGGTCATGAGCAATATGAGAAGATTGATAATAGTAATGGTCAAAAGGTCCCTGAAGTTGAACCCTTGCTTCAAAATAAGTCTTAGGCTTTATAGCCTTTACAAAAATATTTGGATCTTGAAAATTTGGATCTGTTTTACTAAAAATAGATAAAATAGATGTTTTTTTTACAAAATTAGGTCAGAAACCCTAATTTAACTACTATTCTATCTAACTCTAACACTTGTTCACTCATTGAACTCTTTGATGACTGCAGTGAGTACTGAAGTAGAGTTGTAACCTGTCATCTGATAGATGAGCCACTGTTGGTAAAAAATAGGTAGGCTTTGTGACCCTTTTCTCCTTGATTTTAACCTCAAAACTGGAACAGACTTCCCCCAATGGTGTTTATCAGAAAATTTCATCCTTGAGATAGTTATATTCGAAAAAACTAGTTCTGTGTGCCAAAAAATATTTCATGTAATGATAGATGAGGTCGAAAAAGCCACCTAGAGGACTGACAGGTCATCTTTTGCCCTAAAAATTTGGCTAAACTACTGAAAACTAGGGTTCAGAGATGGATTTATTCCTTCAAATTTGTGACACATGTGTATAAACTGAAAGATTTTTTTGTAGATGGATTTGTTGTGAGAAAACATCTCTGTCATTTTTTTGAAATTTGTTTCCATTTTCCAAAAGATCTGTATTTCAAAAACATGTGTCAAATAGGGAAATTCTGAGATCCGAAAATTAGGTCTCAAAGATGGATTTGATTCTCTGAATATGAAATACCTGTAAGAAAACATAGATATTTTATTGTTCTTTGACATGTTATGAACAAAAACCTTCAATCATTTTTCAAAATGATTCTCCAGTTGCTCAGAATCACCTTTTTAAAATGATGCGTTTTCATAGTAAAATGCCAATTTCGGTGGCTTAGAGCGCCCTGAAATTTCAGTATTAGCTGTCAAAATTCTTCTTTCGATGGCCTAGAGACTGTTTTGAAACCAAACTTAGCCATGAAAACCTTTTTTTTGAGTTTTTTGAGCAGGTCTCCTCCCTGCGTCTGCAAAATCGAAATTCAAATCTTGTGGAGGAGGTTAGCGGACTGGTTTTCAGAGATGACCTCGAGTAGTAAGGATGCATGCAACAAATGAGGAGTGTAATGAAGGTATGGTGCTGATACTGAGGGGTTAACTATTTTATTGGTACTTGAATGAGATGATGGTGAATTCTGGTGATATCCATGAGATAGATAGCCTAGCAATCATTTTAATGTGAACTTGGTGTTTCGTGGAGGTTTACTGCAGTCGTGGGACAGATGGGGGGTAGGCTAGGGTTTAGATTTCCATTAGCATTTTGAGATCAATAATGACTTATTAGCCATAAAATCATGCTTTACTGTAGTTCCCTGACCTTTTAGGTGGTTAATCATGCTAAATTATGACACCCCTCATGCTGATGAATTTGATTTTGATGGGCAGACAACCGTTTTCACTTTTCGGTGGTTAAGAGACTTTAGGGTTTAGCTCGTTAGCTGCTGAAATTTGGGATTTTGGTGGCTAATGAACTATTGGTCCATTCACCTAGGCCACCGAAAGTCTCATTCCCAGAATTTATTAAAAAGAAGTTCAACGCACTTTTGGTGGTTTACTATGTTCTTGGATGCATTGCGAAACCGTTGAAACCAAGGCTTTTTGGTGGCTAATGAACTATTGGTAAGTTCACCTAAGCCACCGAAAGTCCCTTTTTCCCAAAATTATAAAAAATGTGAGCAACAAGATTTCGGTAGTTAACATGTTCTTGAGTCAAAATCGTTAGTTTCCGAAAGCTCGGCTTTTCGGTGGCTAATGAGCTGTTTGAAAGCTTGCCTAAGCCACTGAAAGTCCTTTTTCAAAAATTTCATAAAAAATGCGATGAGTAGGATTTCGGTGGTTAACATGGTCTTGCATTAAAAAATGTTAGCTGCCGAAAGGTGAGCTTTTTGGTGGCTAATGAGTTGTTGAAAAAATCGCCTAAGCCACCGAAAGCTAAAACTTTCAAATTTTCTTAAAAAACAGA
Source organism: Pseudotsuga menziesii (assembly GCA_001517045.1). NCBI lineage: Eukaryota > Viridiplantae > Streptophyta > Pinopsida > Pinales > Pinaceae > Pseudotsuga > Pseudotsuga menziesii. The sequence continues at coordinate 98,544 of LPNX010475443.1, forward strand.
ACATCAGATATCCCAACCTTGTTAGTCATCCCTATATCTTTCATAATATGACCTGAAACCTTCATCACTGATCAAAAAATAAATTGTTCTGAGTGAGCTTATTGAAAATTTTATTTAGGAGATAACACACCCTAAAAATCATAATGACATAAAATCCTTGGAAATTAAAATATTTTTTGAAAAATATCGCCAAACATTTTATAGTTGTAGTTTTAAGAATTGGTAAGATTCACCAACATTTATACACTTTTAAATAAGTATGGTTCCTTAAAATCATCGCTGATACCAATCAATGATGAAGAATGATGTTTGGGATATAGTTCCCAAACCAGAAAATAAGAGTGTGGTATCTTAGAAATGGATCTACAAGATAAAACACACTCCTGATGGAAGTATTGAAAAGTGCAAAGCAAGATTTGTGGCTAGAGTATTCTCTTAGAAAGAGGGGATCGATTATGAAGAGAAATGTGCTCGAGTGGAAAGGTACACTTCCATCAGAACCATCATGGCACTTGCTTCTATGATAAAATGGGACTTACACCATATGGATGTAAAGACAACCTTCCTTAATGGTGTGATTGAGGAATAGGTTTACATCGAACAACCACAAGGATTTGAAGTTGAAGATAGAGTGACTCATGTATGCAAGTTGAAAAATGATATGTATGGATTAAAGAAAGCTCCTAGATATTGGTATGGTAGAATATATAGTTTCTTAACAAGCTTGAGCTTTACCAAGAGAAAAGTTGATCCTAACCTTTACATGAAGATTATGGATGATGAACCTGTCATACTATTAATGTATGTGGATGATCTATTTCTGATAGGAAATGAGAAACATATCACATATTGCAAGAAGAAGCTAGATGAAGGATTCAAGATGAAAGATCTTGGATTGATGCATTATTTCATAGGGCTGGAAGTGTGGCAGATCCCAGAATGAATCTTTATAAATCAAGGAAAGTATGTAGTAGAAATCTTGAAAAGATTTGATATGTTATATGGTAAGGCCATGGACAAAACCATGGACACCAACCTAAAGTTTTTTTTTAATGAGACATCAGAGTTAGTGGACATGACCCAGTACAAACAGATTATTGGGTCATTAATGTATCTGATGAACACAAGGCTAGATATATTCTTTGTTGTGAACACCTTGATTCAACATCTAGTTAAAACTAGACGAGTTGATATGATAGCTGTAAAGCATGTGATGAGGTGCCTAAAAGGTATGGTAGATTTGGTACTTTACTATGGGAGTGATCATGACTACAAACTATATCAATATATGGATTCAAATTGGGCAAGAAGTGCCACATACAGGAAGAGAACCTCAGGTGGATGTTATTTTCTGGGATCCACCATGATATCATGGTTTAGTAAGAAACAGTCTAGTGTTTCTCTCAGTACAACTGAAGCAGAGTACGTTGCATCTTGATCGGCTTGTTTTGAAGCAATATGGCTTCGGAAGCTGATGTTAGGATTATTTGACATGGAGTTGGACACCACAGTGATTCTCTGTGACAACCAGAGATGTATAAAGATGATAGAGAACCTGGTGTTCCATGACAAATCGAAGCACATAGAAATCTGATATTTTTATATAAGGGATATGGTACAAAAGGGAGCTATTAAGATCCAGTATGTGAGTATCGATGACCAAGTTGCTGATGTAATAACCAAGCCTCTATCTCGAGTAAAGTTTGAATATTTTTGTGACAAGATTGGTGTAGTTCAAAAAGACTTTCCTCGGAAGGAGGAACAATAAAGGAACTATAGATGATGAAGATATGGACCTTCTTCAAAAATGAAGATCATGTCGAATACATGAATCCTCCTCAAACAAAGGGGGAGCAGGTTGATAATATGGAACTTCCCAGGAAAGGGGGAGTAATGATGAGACTGGCATCGATGATGGATGAAAGTGATGATGAGTGTCTGACATTCACTTGTGGACAATAATATCCTCTCTTAAGGATGGCATCTATAACACTATGTGTTGATGTAATTGTAACTTCAGAATGTATTCACTTGTATTTCTTATGTATTGTACCCCGATGTTTATTCTGGGATGTGTCTGTAATGTATTTGAGTCATGTCATGCCCTGATGTTCCTATCAGGAGGTTCTATAATGTAAACAAGTCATGTCAAGTCATTGTGGGTAACCCTCCTATTGATCAAGGGTTAAAGTCCCCGCAGTTTCGAGGCACTAGGGTTATTAGACTCTTTTAGAGAAGTCTGCCCTAGTAGGTTATTTTCAAGTCGAGCATTAGTATAAATAGAGAGTAAGCCTCTCTATTTATCACACACTCACTCACACTTAGTTGTAGCGCATAGCTGAGGAAGAAGAATACACTGGGGATAGGAAGAAAGAGGCTACTGCTATCGGGAGATCATCTTAGTGTTTTGGGGTCTTACTTTTGGTGTTGATTCTATCTCTAAGGAAGTTGCAGGGTTTTCTCCATTTATGGTTTCCCCAAGGAAAAACACTCTGTTCATTGTCTCTTGTGTTTTATTGTTGTGCTTGCTATTCTCTCAGTTAAAGATACTAATATAATGCTAGCTTAATGTTAAAAACCTAACATGATATCAAAGCTAACATGAGAAGAAGACATTGTGGAGCTACAAAAACTAGGGCTTCCTACTTTTTGGATCTCTCTCCACAGAATTTCAGAAAAAGAAGGTTGGGTTGACACTCCTCCCTAGGGCGCATCTTTATGTCGAAGCAGAATCCAATTCTGAGCTTTTTCAGTTTTGGACCCAACATTGCTGCCTAAAATTAGGGCTTTCCACAGAAGTGGAATTTTTCAGTGAGCCTAGGCCTGGATTGATATCCTCCTAAAAATAAAAGTTTAGAGATCAATATCATATCATTTGGTTGGATAGAACTATGGAAAAGTCAAACCCTAATCTGCTCTTGAACCAACACTACAGAAATTCAGCTCCAAATCCAGATCTGACATCTTGACCTGGTAAGATATAAATATTTTGCATTTCCATTTTAGACTCTCATTTAAGATGTCTCATCATACCAAGCTTGATGAAAATATTGAGGGAGCTGATAAATTACGAGCCTGGAAGTATAGGATCTCCCTGGTCTTGGAAGAAAATGAGTTGGACTCCTATATCAATGAGGAGGTTCCAGTTCCAAAGGGAGATGAGGCTAAGGCCTTACACAAGAAGAAGTTGGTTATGGCTAAGAGGATTATTGCTGATTCAATCAAGGATCACCTCATATCGTAGGTGTCCTCCCTAAAGACACCTAAAGCTATGTTTGATGCCCTTACGAAACTATTTGAAGGGAAGAACATAAATCGGAAGATGACTTTGAGAAACCAACTAAAGAATGTAAAGGTCCAGAATGCAGAAACCATCCAGTCTTAATTTACAATGTTTCCTCAGATCAAGGAATAGTTGGAAGTAGTAGATGAAGAAGTGGAGAATGCAGAGATTGTAATGACCACCTTGAATGGTCTCCCTAGATCATGGGACTCCTTTATTCAAGGAATCTGTGCCAGAAAGAAGTTAGTTAAGTTCAGCAGACTATGGGAAGAATGCTCTCAAGAAGAAGCTCGAATAGCAGCTCGAGAATAAAATATGGGAAGTGAAGATCAAGATCTCATGGTACACTCCAAGAAAACTAAAAGAAGTTATCATCACCCTAGAGGTAAGAACTCTCACAAAGATAACACTATAAAATATTTGTCTAGAATCAGATGTTATACATGTGACGAGAAAGGACACTATGCTAAAGAATGTCCTAGAAACAAAAATGTCTCTCACAAAGAAGAAGGGAAACAAAAGAAGACATCATGCTCATGCTGCAAGGATGATGAACCTTCCACAAAGAGAACCAGATATGAAAGTGAAGACTCTTCAAGTGATGGAAAATATGTTTTGATTTCCACTATCACGGGAAACATTACACATTGAAGCAATGATTGCCTTATATACAGTGGGGCTTCCAAACATATGATAGGATTCAAGGAATCCTTTTTGAAGCTATCTAAATATGACTCACCTCACAAGGTGAAACTTGGAGATGACTACCAGTATCCAATAAAAGGTAGTGGGGAATCCTCCTATAAGCTAGGCTCTAGAAAGTCTATGACAATGAAGGAAGTATTGTTTGTACCAGGACTAAAGAAGAATCTCCTCTCCATATCTGCATTAGATGCAAAAGGCATGAGGGTTGCATTTATAGATGGCCAAGTTATCATGTGGCCAAAGGGAAAGACTATTAATGATGCAGTAGTGATTGCGGAACATGAAGGAGGTCTATAAAAATTGAAGGGCCATCCAGAACAAGCCTTGGTCCATGACACAGTAGAGCCAAATGAAGTTTGGAATAGAAGGCTTGCACGTGTGCATTACAAAGCACTACCACTTGCAAGCAAAGATGTTGAAGGTCTTCCAGAAATTCAAGCAAAACATGATGGGGTCTTCAAAGGATGTGCGAAAGGAAAGAACATGAAGAAGACATTTTCGAGTAGCGAGAGCAAGGAAAAATGAATCTTCAAAATCATCCACTCCGATGTGTGCGGTCCAATGTCATCAAGTTCATTAAGAGGGTATGTATACTATGTTTCTTTTATTGATGATTTTTCTAGGAAGACATGGATATACTTCATGAAGAACAAAGATGAAGTTTTCAGCAAGTTCAAGGAATTCAAAGCCTTGATCGAGAACCACACTGAAAAGAGGATCAAGACCTTTCGATTAGATAATGGCATAGAATTCACATCAAATGAATTCAAAGAGTTATGCAAAGACTCAAGGATTAAGAGGGATTTATCCACTCCATATAATCCACAACAGAATGGGGTTGTAGAAAGGAAGAATAGAACTATCATGGAAGCTGCAAGAGTAATGCTTCATGATCGAGATATTCCCATGCATCTATGGGTAGAAGCTACCAGAACAGCGGTGTATGTATAGAACCGTACTCCACATAGAGTACTCGAGAACAAGACACCTGAAGAAGTCTTTTTCGACAAGAAACCAAAAGTCAGCCATCTTAGAATATTCAGTTGTCTAGTATACATACACATTCCAAAAGAAAAGAGGACAAAGTTAGATCCTTCAGGAAATAAGGGTATATTTGTGAGAAAATTTGAAAGTTCAAAGGGTTACAAAATATACTTCCCAGGATTCAATAAGATCAACATCAGCAGGGATGTAACATTTGACGAAGACTCAGCCTACAAAAAATACAGAAAGAAACCTGCTGAAGTTCCTAAAGAATCGGAAGCACCCAGAATTCATTACACAACCATGAACAAAGAAACTTAAGAAGAAGATCGAGAATTTGAAGAACCTCAAGAACCTGTAGATCCACCTCAGGAGAGGAATCCTCATAAGAGGAAACCTGCTTGGTTACGAGAAGCTATCCAAGGTGCGGAAAGATATGTGGCTCTAAAAGAGAATCACAGAGAAAGAAAGAGGACCAAGTCCTGCACTGGATATGTAGCATTATTATGTGATTTCATCGATAAAGAAACTTCCAATTATGAAGAAGCGGCGGAAAGGAAAAAATGGAAGGATTCTATGATCGAAGAGTATCAATCGATCATGAAGAATGATGTTTGGGATGTTTTCCCAAGACTAGAAGGGAATTCGGTTGTAAATTCCAAATGGATCTACAAGATCAAGCATGTTGCAGATGGTAGCATAGAAAAATATAAGGAAAGTTTTGTTGCTCGTGTCTTCTCCCAGAAAGAAGGAATAGATTATGAAGAAACTTTTGCACCTGTAGCCAGATACACTTCCATCAGATCAATACTTGCTCTAGCTGCAGTGATGAAATGGAAGATACACCAGATGGATGTCAAGACTGCTTTCTTGAATAGTGTAATGGAAGAGGAAGTGTATGTGGAGAAACCACTTGTTTTTGAGACACATGACAGGGAGTCTCATGTGTGTAGATTGAAGAAAGCCCTATACAGTTTGAAACATGCACCCAGGACATGGTACGACAGAATTGATAGCTTTCTATCCAGTTTGGGATTTACCAAGAGTAAAGAAGATTTCAACCTTTACTACAAGGTTGAATATGGCAACCCAGTGATGCTCCTACTGTATGTAGATGATCTGTTTGTAACAAGTATGGATGGGTTGATTGCTGATACGAAGAGGAAGCTTGCTACTGAGTTTGAAATGAAGGACTTGGGTATGATGCATTATTTTCTATGCATGGAGGTGTGGCAGAATGCAAATGGAATTTACCTGGGACAAGGGAAATATATGGTAGATATATTGAAGAGATTCGGGATGATGGACTGCAAGGCCATGACCACACCTATGGCATTGAACCTGAAGCTATTGAGTGATGCTTCATTAGAAGCGGTTGATGCTACAATGTATCATCAGATGATCGGCTCCTTGATGTACCTGATGAACATGAGACCAGATATTTTCTTTGCTGGGAACACCTTGAGCCAGTTCTTGACAGATCCGAGACATGTTCACTTGATTGCTGCAAAGCATATTCTGAGGTACCTGAGGGTTACAGTTGATTATGGGCTCAAGTATGAGGTGAGTCAGAATATTAACCTGGAGGGTTATGTTGATTTAGATTGGGTAGGTAGTGCCATCGATAGGAAGATCATTTTAGGGTGTTGCTTCCATATGGGATCAGTGTGATCTCTTGGCTTAGCAGGTAGCAATCCTGTGTGGCATTGAGTACAGCTGAAGTAGAGTATGTCATAGCTTGTTCATCTAGTTGTGAGGTAGTATGGCTGAGGAAGCTACTATCTGAATTATTTGATATCCAGTTGGATGCTACTTGTATATATTGTGACAACCAAAGTTGTGTGAAGTTGTCGGAGAACCCGGTGTTCCATGAAAAGTCAAATCATATTGAGATCAAGTATCACTATATCAGGGATATGGTGCAGTGAGGAGTAGTGAACCTCTAGTATGTTGTGAGGGATGAACAAATAACTGATGTGTTGACAAAGCCATTAGCTAGAGTGAAGTTTGAGTACTTCAGGGAGAAGCTTTGTGTTCTCCAGATTGAGGTTCCTTCCAAGGGGAAATGATGAGTCCGTGAGCCATTTTGACATGGTGATAGGATTGGTTTCTTCCATGGTTAGATGTAAGGGCTAAGCCATTCTGTCATGGTTAGAGGATTGGTTCCTTCCATGTCAAATATGAGTGCTGAACCATTCTTATATGAATGTAGGATTGGTTTCTACATGATCAGATATAAGGGCTATTTCCATTCTCTGAATGGAGGTGCCTAGTTAGTTACTAGGAATACTCAGTCTAGGACTAAGGGCCATTCTGATATGACTGTGAGATGTAGTCTTACATGATCAGATGTGAGTGCATGGCCATTCTGATGTAATTGAGGGATGTGTTCCCACTTGATCATATATAAGGGTTGTTTCCATTCTTTGAATGGAGGTACCTGGTCAGTTACCAGGAACGCTCAGTCTAGGACTGAGGGCCATTCTGATATGTATGTGGGATGTGTTCTCACATGATCAGATATGAGTGCATGGCCATTCTGATGTGATTGAGGGATGTGTTCCCACTTGCAGGGATGATTTTAAGGAACCATACTTATTCAAAAGTGTATAAATGTTGGCGAATATTACCAATTCTTAAAACGCCAACTATAAAATGATTGGCGATATTTTTAAAAAAATATTTTAATTTCCAAGAATTTTATATCATTTATATAATAATTTGGTGATTTTTAGGGTGAAAAAAATTTACCCCATCACAAATTGGGCGAAACGGGGCTTCAAAAAATGCAAAATGGCGAATGTTTTTTGGGAGAAAAACATGGAAAAATAGCCCACTGGGCTAAAATTTGCCCCTAAAATTATCCCTACCCACTTGATCAGATATAAGGGCTGTTGCCATTCTCTGGGAGAATGGAGGCACCTGGTCAGTTACCAGGAACCCTGAGTATCGGACTGAGTGCCCTTCTGACATGGTGAGAGGATTAAGTTCCTCCCATGGTCATATGTAAGTGTTGTGCCTTTTCAGAGATGGTAGTAGGTGTGTCCTACCATGCTCGTGATTTTAAGTGCCATGCCTTTTCATAGATGGTGGTAGGTGTGTCCTACCATGATGATGATTATAAGTGTTGATCCTTTCCACAGATGATAGTAGGTGTGTCCTATCATCCTGGTGGATGTGAGTGTTGTGCCTTTTCACAGATGATAGTAGGTGTGTCCTATCATGCTGGTGAATGTAAGTGGTGGGCCTTTCTGACAGGAATGTGGGATGTGTTCCCGCATGGTTAGATGTGAGTGTTGGGCATGCCTTTTTGACATGGTGTTGGATGTGTTCCTCTCATGGTCAGATGTAAGTGTTGGGCGGGCCATTCTGACTTAGGGTCAGTGTTGACGGGCCTAGATTGGCACAATTGTCAACTGAGAGGCAACCCGATCCGAAAGTTTTCAAAGATGCCCTCAGTCGTTAGGTAGCTTCCCCTGATGGGTTTAAGGCCCCGTTGCCTTCCCTAAAACTACTCCCAGCTACAGGAAAAAGACTTAAAAAGAAAAACTAAAACCACTGTTTGTTAACTAAATCTATAATATACCTATGAATATACACAACAAACTGTTAAAGATCATTACTAAATTAGTTTCAATAACTAGAAATTAATCTACAAATACAATAACAAATAATTAATGAAATATTAACAGATTCGATCATAAATTACATTATAAACAGATGTACATTAATAACAGGATTAAAATGATAACTTATCAAAATATTAATGTCAGATCTAATCCAATATGGGTTTTCTGTAAAATAAATGAAGAGAACTACCATTAACCTAACCTAATTGTCCTATCCTGATAAGGAGCATAGAAAGCATTAACCTGGAATTAAATCTGCAAATAATGCTACTATGTTATAAATCATGAAAATATTCGGAAGAAATTCAGAAATTTAAACAAGATAACACAGTGAACAAGTAGATCACACACATCATGGTGAAAACATCAAATCTGCTATGTGACATATATTAGCAAATTAAAACTAGCATAAGTCGACACTTAACATGATGCATTTTGCATAATTCATTAAAGAAATGATGACAAAACATAAAGAATGCAGAAAGAAGTGACAAGATCAAACGACATCATAAATACATTTCCATAGTATAAATACTGTATATATATATATATATCACCAGTCAAAAGTGTTGTAACTGCGAACAAAAAATTGTCTTAGGTCACAGGAAATGATTACAGTGATCATGCCTCGCCCTTTTCCCAAACTATCGACCCCATATCCAGTAATACATGTCTCCTTTAAATAAATTTAATCTCACATGGAGATAGTTCTATAAAACTGGAAACTACAAAATCGAAATCTTAACCAATTTCATTTAAAAATGACAAATGCAATTTGTCATTTTTCTACATTCGTTATAATGTCTCGAAATTGGAAAGATTTGATTTATAGCACAAAATCACAAAATGATAAAGGCACTAACGATTTAGTGACACCTGGGAAACAACAAAGCCAACCGATTTGCTCACGATTCCCCAGGGATCATCCTCAAAATGAGCGATCCAAGAAAAACACATCAACCATATAACCTGCAGCACTATACAATAAAGAGAAATAATTAACACATACACAAGAGCAAAATAAAATAAACTACATAATCCATCAATCAAATCCAACCAATACCTGTAACAAAATAACTTGATTATCACTTGATTATAAACTTCAAACCTGAAATCTTCTTAAACATATATACAATAGTGAGTGTGCCCAAAATATTATAATTTAACAGGAGCATTAGACACCTGTATATTCACACCATTCGCCGGATTCTATGAATGACCTTTGAATTGCATTAAAGTAACCTGAGCATTGAGCTCACGCACTTTTTCCTCACTCTTATGATTCTCGTTTTGTAGTTTCAGGACTCACCGAATCAACCTGTTTTTATGCTTCTTCAGACGTAGCAGACACTTATCATGGGAATTAGATTTCTCTTTCATCCTTGTATTCTCGGCTTTCATAGCATCACGATGTGTTACCATTCCTGTTATTTCTTCCTCCATCCTATGTATTTTATCCAATAAACAATTTACAAATAACGGATGAACCATTTCACCAATTTGATAGAAACCCGGTAAATTCACTTCTACAGACTTGTCCTTAACTGGAGAATTGACCACAGGGTCAACCTGAAGATTCTTATCAGACACATGGGGACTATTATCTGTATGGTTTACGATAGGATCATGGTCAATATCAAGGCCATCATTAGGCGGGACAGGATTCTCTTCTTGGTCATCTAGCACAACTGTTTCAATGTCTTTGTTATTGCTCACAAAAGACTTAACAGTATTAACCTTGGCTAACCTACTCCTCATAAACCTGCCAGTAACCCTACCATTCGGCCTTTTTCCCTTCTGTTCGCAGGTATTGTCATTACGCTTCAGTGTCACATGGGATAAGTTTAAAGACTTCCTCATACGTTTGGAAGGAATAGGAGTACCAGGACTATGCATAGGAGTGGGAACAAGATTATCGTGGACGCTGGGGCTTACACTACTTTCAGGGTTTGACACAGGCTTGTGCACAGGTGAAGTCAGAGCTCGACAAGGCTCTTGATGCCTAACACATTCTTCAGGACAATCGAACTAACAGTGGCAGAATGCCAAGAAACCATGATTTTCGAGAAAATCATCCCATGACCTATTTTGCTTAGAAAACTCTCTTTCTACCAATATCCTAACCAGGCCATGAAGAAACAGACTACGAATGATGTTCTTCGGCCCCTTATTAATGGCCGAAGACATCTTGGTCAAATTCTGAACCAAATAATAAGGCAAATTAACAGGAAAGCTGAGGAAAATAGCCAACAATCGAAGGTGATAGACATAAGCAGAGGATAGACGACCCTCACAGGTCACGTACCGGTGAATAACGTCTAGAATCGGTCACCATTATTTCTTGAGAAATTTCCGCGAAACACCAGTTCTAAAGGACACCTCCTGGCAAGGATTCTTCAGCATCTGTCTCCATTCCGTGACCTCCATCTGCTTGTACTTGAACCAACGTTCACCTGTCAATGACAAACCCGTAGCCAGAGAAACTAAGCGCTCGTCGACCCTAAATTGGAGGTCGTCCACCTTAACCGTAGCATCGGAGAGCGACAAAGAAAATAACCTGGTCACCTCAGGGTTTGAGTCTGTAAACTTGTGAATGAACGACAACCATCCAACTGCTTCAACCCTGGCTAAGAGTTCAGGGTTTCCATCTAAGTGTTTCATGTCACTAGGTTCAACCCTAACCACCGGAGCCATAGATGCGAGCACAAATGAACGAAGCTGCACACAGAAGAGATGCCACAGTTCGCAATAAGACAGAATGCTAGAGAGCGAGCATTCGGGGTGAAAACCAAACAGAAAACACAAGCAATGAAACCCGACTCTGTGATAAACGAAGTGCGACATGAGCAAACCCAAACAAGGACCTTGAAAACTCGGCATGGGGAGGGAGAATGATTGCATAGAGTGGCAATCAAGTAATAGTAAGTGGCGGCGAAGACTCCAGATTAAACTCGTTTTGCCATTATTTATCCGGCCCGATCATCATAACACCACTCATCGCATCAGACACAGGTGTTCAACGAGCATGGAGCCACGACGCTGAACACGTACTGGTGATTGAATATCATTTATAGAGTCATGTACGTGTGTAATGATACCGTATCAATCTGTAATCAAATAGACCAAATGGCGACGTGAGTCAAAACAACCATAGGGGATGTACCTTGAGCATTAAACGTCGACCTTACCCTATGATGGTTTAACTCTTCGAAGGTGGCGAGCATGCGACACGACATCAAACCAACCCCAAACTTCACATGCAAAACTATAATATAAGATATGGAGCATATTGTAAATGTCTGGATCAAATAATAAGGTTGGACTGCACATAATTCGGAAGTTAAACAACAAGCCTTGGAGACAAAGTTTGCATGAACTTTGATAAGGTACCAAACAATACCATAATCGACTTTCCAATTTCACAACCTTATTAAATTCGCACATAAAATGCAAATAAAAATATCAAGTAATAAGTGTTCTAATAAGGCTTATGGTCAGTTTATAGTAAAAGGTATGGAAATCAAAATGCTCACACCCCAATTTGAAAGGTAAGCCAATTTGAAATAATGATTTCAAAGCAGTGATTTATGTCAACTAACCATAGTTCACCACGGTTGTAAAAAACATGGAATTTCATTGTTTCAGCAGCTCACGGAATGTGACTGTTTCAGTATCTTCCAATTCTTTAGATTTTAAATCAGAAACTTAAACATTTCATCAAAACAAAACAAAATTTTGTTTGATGAAATTTGTTTTTAAAGGCTGTTGGGTAGGAGCACAACAGATGGCGATTGACTGGGCGGAACAGTTATCTCTAATTTCTTGAACTAAAACCATGCAATCAAAACATTAGATCCCTCTTGTATACCATTATACAAAAATCCATATTTTAACATTTTCAACAGATTCAGGAATTTCATATTTTTAAAAATTTACCAGAAATTTATAGTTCAGGTTATTTATTTGATAAAAATTGAAATTTCTCACAAAAATAAGTCCAAACGAAATAAAACAGTAAGTGGCTTGGTTTTAAAAAATGAAATCTCAATACCACAAGCATGGTCCTGCTGCCAGCAGGCGTCCATAGCCTCGACGGGGTTGCTTCAAAGCCCGAAGAATGCCAGTATCTCATCTGCCAGTTATAGATATACAATCTTGACTAGGTTGAACTGTCATCATCATCATTTTTTTTTTATCATTATACCTCTGAAGGCCATGGTTCCGACTTGGTAACCAGATAGTAACCATGTCAGTCACCAATCTGTATTACAGTAAATAAACCGGCTCGTGATGAGACCTTTTATCCCTGGGTGATTTTGTCCAAGGGCCATTGTCTAGGCTTGGTGACCGGAAAAGACAATGTTACTGAATGCAAACCTATGATCCTGAATAGATTGGATCGTTATGAGACCCTCTATCCTTTAGATTATTTTAAATAAATATTCAAATCCAACCATGGCCAGATCGTAGTTATGTTTAATCTCCAATGAGATTATCTTAGCAGATGGGGAGGCAACTCTAATTCTCTTCATGAGAGGGAGTGGCGTAAAAGACTTAAATAGATAACCTTGACAAATACTTCCTTAATCCTTTTGGAAAAATCTTTACAGAAACTTATCTTATTAATTTATATTTACATGTTTTAAAAATTCCTGGTAAATTCTAGAAAGATGAAAAACCGTCCACTGTTCAATACGTTAAACAGCATGAGAATATTTCAGGAGAGTAAACCATGGTGCATGATTTGCAAGTCAATCACAGGATTTGATGAAAAGTCATCAGTTTGAAGTTTAACTACTTGATTATTCTCAAACATTACACAAATAAAACGGCAAATAGATATGAGAAGAGAGTTAAAGAAAACAAATAAAATAAACACTCCAAAAGAAAATTCCACAAAGCGAGAAAACCACACAAGGTATATACAGGATAATCCCTTAATGGGGATCAACAAAAATATTTTTTTATAAGATGACCATTTACTAGAAGGTTCTCGATGTCTCCCTCCAGCGTCTGCAACCTAAATGTGCTAGGACCAAGTTTTTCTACAATGATAAACGGTCCCAGCCACAGGCATTGGAACTTAGTATGGTTTCCTCTGTCTTCATGTTCCTTGTCCCATTTTAGAACTAGGTCACCTACTTCCAGATTCCTACCGGCTGATTTTCAGTGATCGAACCAGCATTTCACTGTCTTCTGATGTTGGTCAAACTTCTTTCTGGCTAACTCTCTTTCTTCTTCCAGCTTAAGCAAGGTATTAATTCTATGTTCCATAGCAGAACATGTTGTTTCTTGTACTGATTGGGAAAGCTGTAGAGAGGGTAAAAATAGATGAGGAGGCAGGATAGCTTCTATACCGTATACCAAGAAAAAGGGAGAGTTGCCTATGTCAGCCTTGGGAGTCACCCTGTCAGCCCACAAGGCATTTGGTAAAGCGTTGTGCCAATTTCTATGATGATTAACCACTATGCATTTCAAAATTTTGATTAAATTTTTATTGGAAGATTCAACTAATCCGTTACCCTAAGGATAATAATTAGCTGAATATTTTAACTTTATGCCTTTTTCCAATGCATATTATGTTAATTTTATAGAAGAAAAATAGGTTGCATTGTCAAAAATCAAAGATTCTGGAACACCAAACCTGGTGACAATAAAGGAGTCAAGGAAAGATATCACCTGTTCTAAGTTAACCACTCGCAAAGGGATGGATTCAACCCATCTAGTGAAGTAATCGGTGGCTGTCAGAATATATTTGTGTTGCTGTGAGGAAGCTGGTGTAATTGGACCAACAATGTCCAAGCCCCATTGTTGAAATGGGACTTCAATAATAATAGGTTGGAGAGGTAACACTGCTTTCTTAAGTCTGTCGCCTGCTCTCTAACAGTCCTAACATTTCCTAGCAAAGGCATATGCATCCTTAAACAAAGTAGGCTAGTAATATCCAGCTTTGAGTACTTTATGTGTGGTGGTTTCTCCGCCAAAATGTCCCCCGGCTGGTCCTGCATGTAATTGAGGCGGCACACTATCAGCTTCATTCCTTTCTAAGCAAGGAAGGAGAACTCCTTCAAAATTCTTTTTGAACAGAATATTATCAATTAGCTGATAAGGTGCAGATCTTAATCTCAAATCCCTTTTGCTACGGGAATCTAAATGTTCAGGAGCATTTCCATGCATCAGAAAAAACTTAATGTCATGATACCAGGAATCAGAGGGGGCTGAGATTGGCAAAACCTCCCTTTTGAACAGAAAATGTTCATCGATGAAGTGCAGATCAGATTCAGAGACATCTGAAGATCCGGCTGCCAACTTGCAAAGTCCCTGTCCTCTGACAATCTTTAAAGGCTTGATCTCCAAGTGATACTCCTGAAGTGTTGTAACCCAATGGGCTCGCTTTTCACCCAGGTCCTTTTGCACCAAAAGATTTCTAACTACAGAATATGGCACAATAATCTTGGTGTGTGACTTCAGCAGATAAGGCCTAAAATGTTTTACTGACTTAAAAACAGCAAATGATTGTTTGTCTACTTCTGGATAATTGAGCTCTGCGCCGTTCAAACCGGAACTCGTAAAAGCAATGGGAGCTTCATTGTTTTCCTGATTTTTCTGTGTTAAAACAACAGCATATGAAGAATCAGAAGCAAACGTATACAAAATAAATGGTCTAGGGAAATCCGAGCTTATTAAGGTAGGAGCCTCAGCAATAGCTTTTAATATGTCATGACAAGATTGCTTTTCTTCAGTAGACCATTTGAACTCAGCATCTTTCTTAATCATTTTCTGAAGTGGTCTGACAATTTCAGTGATACCAGGAATAAACTTGGAAACAAAATTTATCTTCCCTAGAAAGGATTGCATAGTTTTCTTTGAATGAGGCATAGAAATCTGTGCTATAGCCTGGGTATGTTCAGGGTCAATATTGATACCTTGTTTTGAAACTACAAAACCCAATAACTTACCTTCAGTAACTGCAAAGATGGATTTCTTGGGATTCAGGGAGATTCCATACTTCCTGCAACGTTCAAAAACCCTCCTAAGATGTGTTGGGTGATCAGCTCTGTTTTTTGAAAATACAGTTATATCATCAAGGTAAATGATGACAAATTGGCCGATTAAGCCTCTGAACGCAATATCCATTTCCCTTTGAAACGTAGCTCCGGCATTAATTAAGCCGAACGGCATTTTCCTGTAGGCATAAGTTCCCCAAGGGGTTCTAAAGGTTGTTTTCAGCTGATCTGTTTTGGATACTAGTACTTGATTGTATCCTGAAAAGCCATCTAAAAGTGAGAACATTTTAGATCCAGAGACCTGTTGTAGTATCTTTTCCATAGGCGGAACGGGATAATTGTCTTTTTCTGAAACCTTGTTTAGATTTTGGAAATCAACGCACAACCTAATATCTCCATTTTTATTTCTAACGGGGACGAGATTTGCCACCCACTGTGCATGCCGCACTGGAAAAATTATTCTAGTAGCGAGGAGTTTGTTAAGCTCTTTCTTAACAGCCGGTTCTAGGCTAGGGTGCATTTTTCTCAATTTCTGTTGGAATGGTTTAGCCTGTTGTTTCGTGGGGATGACATGTTGCATTATATTTGGATCGAATGTCTTGATATCGTCATATGTCCAAGCAAAAATGTCTTTAAACTCATTGAAGAGTCGTATGAAGGCTATTTTTTCTTGGGGAGTACATGTACTGCCCAGATTTACACATTGAGGACTGTGTTCAGAGCCTAAATTTATGACTTCAGATTGCATAGTGGAGCTGTTGGTTTTACAGTTCCTTACACCTTTAAATTTGTCCTTCAAATCATAAAATTTCTCAAGTTTAATAACAGATCTTGGAAGAGTACTGACCTGATCAAGAGATTCTTCAATTGAACAAGGTTTATGAATTACCGCAAAGTTGTACAGATCTTCATCATGAGTCATTTCATCGATGACTGCATCTTTGAAAGTGTCCTTCATGGTCAAAAATTCGATCAACTGCTCATCATGGTAAAAAACCCTCCAATTGACAACATTGTCAGGTATGGAAGGCCTGAAAAACAGTTCAACAGAGAAAGAATCAGCAAGCATCTCTTCAGATGGAATTAACCTTGAAGCAACATTTGCTAGGAGATCTGCTTCCTGATTCAAATAACGAGGAATAGAATTTATATTAAAATCTTCAAATGATAATAATAAATTCCACACCTCTGTCTGGTAATTTCTGAGATGTCCAGCAATGCAATGTATAGTGTTACGTACCTGTCTGACGATAATTTCAGAATCTCTTAACACCACCAAAGCTTTCGCTCCTAGATCAATTGCCTTTTTCAGCCCTTGAATAAGGGTTTCATATTCAACAATATTATTGGTGCATTCAAATTCCAACCTGCAAGAAACAAAGTACCTTTTTCCCTGAGGATCTATTAATAGGCAACCGACCCCAGCTCCTTCCTTTGACTTAGACCCGTCAAAGTATAGAGACCAGAGGCCATCATTCAGGTCCAAATGTGCAGTGTTTGGAACTGGACTTTCGTCCATGATTTGTGTAAAATGGAAAACTTCAGATTGCTGTTCCGAATCTTGGATTGATGAAGTTTCAGCCTCAAGGTTTCCAAAGAAAGAATCAACCATGTAATTGCCCATTATGGTGTCAGTAAATAACACCAGTTCATTTGAGTCATCCAGTTCGGTGACCGTCTGCTTCATATAACGTTCTCGATCAATTCTGATTTTGTTTGGATGACCATTGTAAGGTATCCATACGTGTGACTAGTTTGTCGCAGAATATCCCTTCAGCTTTTCAGACCAATCTCTACTGAGGAATAAGCCATATGCCTTAGGGATATCTGCAACAATTATGTCAATGATGAAATGAACTTGAGGATTTGAGGCTAGTCTTATCAGTACTTCATTCAACTTTCCTATTACCTTTACATTAGATCGGTCAAGTTGCACAGTGCTTGTATCACATGGCACGGGGACTGCATTAAGTTTTTTGCATGCCGAATATGGCATAACATTTTTAGAAGCCCCTGAGTCTATCATAAAATTGTGTACTTTACGATTGCAGATTTCAAATGTAAGCAGAAAAGGAGGAGTTGAGGAATCTGATTTCTTACCTATGGACGAGGCATTGATAGAATATTTTGTTGTGTTGTCTTTAGTATTAGAAGAACTATTTTGAGTGGAGGAAGTTATGCCATTTTTACTTAGAGAAACCCCTTGAATCATCTTATATCGAATCACGGGCAATTTGAGGAGTTCATAGATAGAAATGTTGGCTCTGATTTTCTTCAAATCTTCAACCAAGTCATACTCTAAATCAAGAGATTGTGTAGACTTTGTGTTGGAAGATTGGTTTTTTGTTTTGACAGTCGAACTATCATCTGTAGACTTTGTGGAGGGTTCCCCTGAGGGTTGATCCTTCTTACTTCTAGTGTTATATTGATGCTGATTGACATTCACAACCGCCACATCTTCATCGTCGGTCAATTCGGTAGTATCCCAGAAGTGGCTGATAACTTGAGGAGGTTTATCTTCAATGTTATTATCAGTGCCTTGTGTATCTTCAGAATTCTATCCTGAAGATTGGGTTTCACTTTCAGCCGATGTTTCTAGACCTGAGACTAATAGTTTTAGGAAACTATTAATTTCATCCACATTATTAGCCTCGGATGGTGGATTCTGTTTTGCAGCTGTATTTTGGAATGGTCTCCTAAAAGGCTGTCTAGGTGGTTCTTTATTGAGAGTACCTTTAGAAGTACCTTTCTTCAAATCTATGATTTCATTGGATAGTTTCTTTATGACTCTTTGAAGACTATCCAAGTCTAGTGCATCTTGACCCTTCTTCTCAGGATTTGTGGTTTTGGAAGGACTCTCATCCTTTTTGTGAGAAGAATATGCAGAATCAGTGTCTACCCTAGGGTTTGCTTTGATAGCAGACATGTATTTCTCAACCTTAATGGCTTCATCAAAATTTTCAGTGAGAGTAGGCTTGGCAACTCTCCTAACAAACGTGGCCATAGACACAGGTAGGGCTGAAGTATAAAATTCAATAGTGACATATTCCGCCGGCCTTGAGGTGGCAGGAATTCTGTTTCTAAGGGTCAAGAAACGCTGGTTAAAATATTTAACCTTCTCCTTGGCTTCCATACGGATTCTAGAAAATTCTAACACCAACACAGCTGGAGTCTTATCGTCTCCAAACTTGTTCGTGAAAGCCAACTCAAATTCATTCCAGTTGGTAATAGAACCAGCGGTAAGTGAAAAATACCAAGTCGAGGCTTTGCCCTCAAATGTGTAAGGGAAAAGTCGACAGAATACATCTTCGTGTTCAACATTCAACAGCCGAACTGCTAACATGAATTTCTTGACGTGATCTTCTATGGGCTCTTTCAGCTCGGGATTGAACTTGGGAAACAATTTCTTAGGATGCTTTGGCAAAGGATGTTGATCACCTGGAACAGCAACCGCATCCTGAGCTAACCATGGCAAATTGACTTTGGGGTTCGGGTTTAAACCTGCCATGTTCCTTGGTGATGGAGGTGGTGAAGGTGGTGTTTGAAAGACGTGAGGAGGTGAGTGAGGCGGTGATGGTGGTCGACCAGACCCTCCTGTAGCAGGTGGTCCTGAAGAAGATTAAGGTTGATTGTTGCCTATTAGAGACTATTGTAATTGATAGTTAGGGAGGACACCTAAAGTTTGATATTGTTCTTCAGGTGCAGACTCAGTATGGTGAGTGCGTCGACGTCTGATCTGTGGAAGAGGAATTTCGGTGGGTTGGATTCCAGTAAGATTTGAATAGGCTCTCATTAAAATCCTGCGGGATTCATTGATGGCATGTTCAAACTGATCAAGTTCTTCAGGTGGATGGGCACCACTAGCATTGAACTAATGAATGAGATTTCGAATAGTATCGTTCAACAGAGTCTCATCTAATTGTGATGACTGGAATATTTTTGGTTGAGATGATGACTATATTTGAGGGGTAGAGGGCTGATTAATTTTGTGAACAGGATTGTTTTCATCAGCCATTTGCTTAAGCTAGCCCTCCTTCTAGCGCCATTGTTAACGGGCCTAGATTGGCACAATTGTCAATCGAGAGGCAACCCGATCCGAAATTTTTCAAAGATGCCCTTAGTCGTTAGGTAGCTGCCCCTGACGGGTTTAAGGCCCCGTTGCCTTCCCTAAAACTACTCCCAACTACAGGAAAAAGACTTAAAAAGAAAAACTAAAACCACTGTTTGTTAACTAAATCTATAATATACCTATGCATATACACAACAAACTGTTAAAGATCATTACTGAATTAGTTTCAATAACTAGAAATTAATCTACAAATACAATAACAAATAATTAATGAAATATTAACAGATTCGATCATAAATTACACTATAAACAGATGTACATTAATAATAGGATTAAAATGATAACTTATCAAAATATTAATGTCAGATCTGATCCAATATGGGTTTTCTATAAAATAAATGAAGAGAACTACCATTAACCTAACCTAATTGTCCTATCTTGATCAGGAGCATAGAAAGCATTAACTTGGAATTAAATTTGCAAATAATGCTACTGTGTTATAAATCCTGAAAATATTCGGAAGAAATTCAGAAATTTAAACAAGATAACACAATGAACAAGTAGATCACACACATCATGGTGAAAACATCAAATCTGCTATGTGACATATATTAGCAAATTAAAACCAGCATAAGTCGACAGTTAACATGATGCATTTTGCATAATTCATTAAAGAAATGATGACAAAACATAAAGAATGTCGAAAGAAGTGACAAGATCAAACGATAACATAAATACATTTCCATAGTATAAATATTATATATATATATATATATATATATATATATATATATATATATATATATATATAGATAGATATCACCAATAAAAAGTGCTGTAACTGCCAACAAAAAATTGTCTTAGGTCATAGGAAATGATTACAGTGATCCCGCCTCGCCCTTTTCCCAAACTATCGACCCCATATCCAGTAATACATGTCTCCTTTAAATACCTTTAATCTCACATGGAGATAGTTCTATAAAACTGGAAACTACAAAATCGAAATCTTAACCAATTTCATTTAAAAATGACAAATGCAATATGTCATTTTTCTACATTCGTTATAATGTCTCGAAATTGGAAAGATTCTATTTGTAGCACAAAATCACAAAATGATAAAGGCACTAATGATTTAGTGACACCTGGGAAACAGCAAAGCCAACCGATTTGCTCACGATTCCCCAGGGATCATCCTCAAAATGAGCGATCCAAGAAAAACGCATCAACCATATAACCTGCAGCACTATACAATAAAGAGAAATAATTAACACATACGCAAGAGAAAAATAAAATAAACTACATAATCCATCAATCAAATCCAACCAATACGTGTAACAAAATAACTTGATTATCACTTGATTATAAACTTCAAACCTGAAATTTTCTTAAACATATATACAATAGTGAGTGTGCCCAAAATATTATAATTTAACAGGAGCATTAAACACCTGTATATTCACACCATTCGCCAGATTCTGTGAATGACCTTTGAATTGCATTAAAGTAACCTGAGCATTGAGCTCACGCACTTTTTCCTCACTCTTATGATTCTCGTTTTGCAGTTTCAGGACTCGTCGAATCAACCTGTTTTTATGCTTCTTCAGACGCAGCAGACACTTATCATCGGAATCATATTTCTCTTTCATCCTTGTATTCTTGGCTTTCATAGCATCACGATGTGCTACCATTCCTGTTATTTCTTCCTCCATCCTATGTATTTTATCGAACAAACAATTTACAAATAACGGATGAACCATTTCACCAATTCGATAGAAACCCGGTAAATTCACTTCTACAGACTTGTCCTTAACTGGAGAATCGACCACAGGGTCAACCTGAAGATTGTTATCAGACACATGGGTACTATTATCAGTATGGTTTACAATACGCTCATGGTCAATATCAAGGCCATCATTAGGCGGGACAGGATTCTCTTCTTCGTCATCTAACACAACTGTTTCAATGTCTTTGTTATTGCTCACAAAAGACTTAACAGTATTAACCTTGGCTAACCTACTCCTCGTAAACCTGCCAGTAACCCTACCATTCGGCCTTTTGCCCTTCTGTTCGCAGGTATTTTCATTACACTTCGGTGTCACAGGGGATAAGTTTAAAGACTTCCTAATACGCTTGGAAGGCATAGGAGTACCAGGACTACACACAGGAGTGGGAACAAGATTATCGCAGATGTTGGGGCTTACACTACTTTCAGGGTTTGATATAGGCATGTGCACAGGTGAAGCCGGAGCTCGACAAGGCTCTTGATGCCTAACACATTCTTCAGGACAATCGAACTGACAGTGGCAGAATGCCAAGAAATCATGCTTTTCGAGAAAATCATCCCATGACCGATTTTGCTTAGACAACTCTCTTTCTACCAATATCCTAACTAGGCCATGATGAAACAGACTACGACCAATGTTCTTTGGCCCCTTCTTAATGGCTGAAGACATCTTGGTCAAACTCTAAACCAAATAATAAGGCAAATTAACAGGAAAGCCGAGGAAAACAACCAACAATCAAAGGTGATAGACATAAGCAGAGGATAGATGACCCTCACAGGTCACGTACCAGTGAATAACGTCTAGAATCGGTCGCCATTCTTTCTTGAAAAATTTCTACGATACACCAGTTCTAAATGACACCTCCTGGCAAGGATTCTTTCGCATCTGTCTCCATTCTGTGACATCCATTTGCTTGTACTTGAACCAACATTCACCTGTCAATGGCAAACCCATAGCTGGAGCAACTGAGCACTCGTCGACCCTAAATTGGAGGTCGTCCACCTTAACCATAGCATCGGAGAGCGACAAAGAAAATAACCTGGTCACCTCAGGGTTTGAGTCCGTAAACTTGCGAATGAAGGACAACCATCCAACTGCTTCAACCCTGGCTAAGAGTTCAGGGTTTCCATCAAAGAGTTTCATGTCATTAGGTTCAACCCTAACCACCGGAGCCATAGCTGTGAGCGCAAATGCATGAAGCCGCACACAGAAGTGATGCCATAGTTCGCAATAAGACAGAATGCTAGAGAGCGAGCATTCGGGGTGAAAACCAAATAGAAAACACAAGCAATGAAACCCGACTCTGTGATAAACGAAGTGCGACATGAGCAAACCCAAACAAGGACCTTGAAAAATCGGCATGGGGAGGGAGAATGATCGCACAGAGCGGCAATCAAGTAATAGTAAGTGGCGGCGAAGACTCCATATTAAACTCATTTTGCCATTATTTATCCGGCCTAATCATCATAACACCACTCATTCAATCAGACACAGGTGTTTGACGAGCATGGAGCCATGATGCTGAACACGTATTGGCGATTGAATATCATTTACAGAGTCATGTACGTGTGTAATGATACCGTATCAATCTGTAATCAAATGGACCAAATGGCGACGCGAGTCAAAACAACCATAGGGGATGTACCTTGAGCATTAAATATTGACCTTACCCTATGATGGTTTAACTCTTCGAAGGTGGCGAGCATGCGACACGACATCAAACCAACCCCAAACTTCACATGCAAAACTATAAATTAAGATATGGAGCATATTGTAAATGTCTGGATCAAATAATAAGGTTGGACTGCACATAATTCGGAATTTAAACAACAAGCCTTGGAGACAAAGTTTGCATGAACTTTGATAAGGTACCAAACAATACCATAATCGACTTTCCAATTTCACAAACTTATTAAATTCGCACATAAAACACAAATAAAAATATCAAGTAATACATGTTCTAATAAGGCTTATGGTCAGGTTATAGTAAAAGGTATGGAAATCAAAATGCTCACACCCCAATCTGAAAGGTAAGCCAATTTGAAATAATGATTTCAAAGTAGTGATTTATGTCAACTAACCATAGTTCACCACAGTTGTAAAAAACATGGAATTTCATTGTTTCAGTAGCTCACAGAATGTGATTGTTTCAGTAGCTTCCAATTCTTTAGATTTTAAATTAGAAACTCAAACATTTCATCAAAACAAAATAAAATTTTGTTTGATGAAATTTGTTTTTAAAGGCTGTTGGGTAGGAGCACAACAGTCAGATATAAGCACTGAAGAAGACCTACATGGTGTCTAGGCCTACAACCAGCATGAAAAAGGGCCAGCTCTATAGAACTTCCTGTGACGAGAAGAATCATGAGATAGCACTTGTGATGATCCAGTGGTGATGATCCGGATTGAGTGATGATCCAGATCTAGTGATGATGCAGATATAGTGATGATGTTCCAAGTGATGATCCAGATCTAGTGATGATGCAGATCTAGTGATGATGTTCCAAGTGATGATCCGGATCTGAAGATGAAGATGAATTGAAGATAAAGATAACTTGAATATGAATATGACTTAAAGATGATGAAGAATCAAGGATGATCCAGATGATATAGAGAGGAATACTTGTGCTAATAAATTGTGTCGAGAGATTACCTTCCTAGTTAAGAGGGAGTGTTGATGTAATTGTAACTTCGGAATTTATTCATTTGTATTTCTTATGTATTGTACCCCGATGTTTATTTCGGGATGTGTCTTTAATGTATTTGAGTCATGTCATTCCCTGATCTTCCTATCGAGAGTTTCTATAATTTAAACAAGTCATGTCAAGTCATTATGGGTAACCCTCCTGTTGATCAAGGGTTAAAGTCCCTGCAGTTCTGGGGTACTAGGGTTATTAGACTCTCCTAAAGAAGTCGGCCCTAGTAGGTTATTGTCAAGTCAGGAATTAGTATAAATAGAGAGTGAGCCTCTCTATTTATCACACACTCACTCACACTCAGTTGTAGCACATAACTGAGGAAGAAGAAGACACTAGGGCTAGGAAGAAAGAGGCTACTGCTGTCGGGAGATCATCTTACTGTTTTGGGATCTTACTTTTGGTGCTACTACTATCTCTGAAGAAGTTGCAAGGTTTTCTCCATTTATGGTTTCCCCGAGGAAAAACACTGTGTTCATTGTCTCCTGTGTTTGATTACTATGCGTGTTATTCTCTCAATTAAAGATCCTAATATAATGCTAGCTTAATGTTAAAAATCTAACACTATGTTCATCAGAGTGGTCCTTACTAAGGATGTCCCTACATATGTTACTCTCGCATGGAGAGTACCAACATTCAGTTGTGGATACTATAGAATAACACTCGCTTAGGAGTGGTCCTAACCTCAGTGGTAAGGACACTCCATGATGAATCCTCACGGAAGACAGGACTGACACTTTGTATGCAGTCGAGATCTACTATGCAGAAAATACTCTTGTATGGAGAGTATGCCTACATTCATAGGTAGATACCATAGAATAACACTCACTTTGGGGTGATCCTTACCTTAGTGGTATAGATTATCCATGATGAGTCCTCACAGACATCATAGTATAACACTCACTTGGGAGTGGTCCTAACCTCAATAGTAAGGATGTTCTATGATCGAGGCTGACATTTTGTATGCGGTCGAGATATAGTTTGTAGACAATACTCTTTCTTGGGAGAGTAAGGATACACATAAGTGTAGATACCATAGTATAACACTCAATTAGGAGTGGTCGTAACCTCAGTGGTATGGATGGTCTATTCTGAGTTTTCATGGACGATAGGGCCTACACTGGGTGTGGCCAAGATCTACATTTAGCTATAGACGATTCAGCTGATCAATTTTATGGATTAGGATGATGGAGGATTGCATCATCCTTGGACTTATGTCCTAAGGAGATAGGGATTGATCATCCCGCAAAGAGATCATGTTTATTGCAGGTAGAGTGGTGGAAAAGGATCAAGTAGATTGAAGTATGTCAAAAAAGGATCAAGTAGATCGAAGTGTAGTTACAAAGGATCAAGTAGATCGAAGTGCTACTGCAAAGGATCAAGAAGGATAGAAGTGTTGCTACAAAGGATCAAAATTATAATCGAAGTGCCAATACAAAGGATCAAGAATATCAGAGTGTTTTTGCAAGAAGATTGAAGCGTTGTTGCAAAGGGTCAAGAAGATCAAACTGTTGCTGCAAAGGATCGAAGTACTACTGCAAAGGATTAGAAGATCGAAGTGCTTCTACAAAGGATTAAAAGATCGACTATTGTTGCTAAAGGATCATGTGATCATGTGATGCCGAAGATGAAGACATTAAAGAGTAACTGTTCCAGTTACTGATTGTGACATCCTATGATGTATAGATGTATTACCTCGATATTGTCTATCTGTTCTCCTATAGTATATGATGATTTTGTGAGTAGAATAACCTTCTCGTTAAGGGGGAGTGTTGAAATATTGTAACTTCAAAGGATATTCTAAATGTATTTTACTGATGTAACCCAAGGGGTATGTTATTATTACTCTGGTGAGGTGTTCCTATTGTATTTGATCATCATAGAGTCATGAGGTAAAACCTCCATTGTAATTTGGGTCATTAGTACCCTAAAGAATAATATAATATACTGTTTGAGTCTTCCTGGGTGAAGTCAGCCCAGACAGTTTAGTGGGGATGACTTGTTTAGGGTAAAATTCAGTTGGCTCAATGTGTATAAATAGGAGAGTTTTGATTCTTATTTAGACATAGACTCACTCACTTGAGTACCACATATGAGAGAGAGAGAGAGAGAGAGAGAGAGAGAGAGAGAGAGAGAGAGAGAGAGAGAGAGAGAGAGCAGAGGGANATTTTTGGGGTCATATCTTATACATCTTATATAGAGAAATTTTTGGTTGGGTTTTCTTCCCCTTAAGGGTTTCCCAAGATAAATACTGTTTCTATATTGTTATTGTGTTTCTTTCAGTGATTATGGATATGCTACTACTGTGATTCTAAATTGAACACTAATGATATCTAGTCTAACATATGAAATCTTAATGCTAAGCCTGCTCTACCATGGTAGTCTAATGAAGAAATCCCTTTAATAGTATTGACTAAACATGCTAAACCATGGTTTATGACTTATTATGTTCAAAGGCATAAGTACTATTCTAATGAAGAAAAATTTAAAATCAAGACAATTTACTCTTGAATGCTAATGTTACATGGTACCATTTGTCTTTAGAGACAAAACTCAACATGGCAGCTGGTTAGTTTTATACAAACATAACATCCATGGAGTGTTTAATTGCTTTTTCTATTTTTGTTATTGCCTTTGAAAAGTGTTTTTTTTTCAAGCTAGATTACTTTTCAAGTAAATTCACAAGTGAGTGGATTCTTAAAACTATATAATTGTTATATAATTTGGTAGAACAACTTAGATAGTTACATATTTTTTAGTTGTTAAGACCACAAATAATTAGGTAGATGTATTGTATTTTATTCATAATTCAGAGTAATGATTCAAATATATGGTTTAAGAGTATACCATTCTATTTTGTATTTAATTTGATGCATATTTCTATAAGTGCTTTAGAGCTTTTGTATTTAATTTAATACATATTGCTTTAAGTGATATGTTAATAAGTGATTTAGGAGTTTCTCTTACAAAACCATGTAGGAATTACGAATGGATTTTGTTTTTATTCCATGATTTGGTTGATATTAGACAATCTTTATAAATTATTTTATAGATTGATTGGATTCAAATGAAAAAATAGATTTTTTTTTTTATATATTCTATATCTTTTGGGTCTATCTAGATTAAGTGTTTCAGTTGTCACACAAAGGATATTATGAATTATTACATATATGTGATTTGTATTGATGTGTGATGATAATCTCATCTAATTGGGTTCATAGTATAAATACATAATGTAGCACTGAACAATGTTTATAGTCGAAACATACCTTAATACATACTAAAAGTTGGTCATACCATGGGAAATCCTTACATTAAATTACTTGAGAAAATAACTTATAGCATTGTAAAGTTTAAATATTGACCTATGGCATATGACCTCAAGGATTGCAACAATAAAGGCCCTTAAATATCAGATAATCACACTTAAATTGTCAACCAAGGGAATCATAGACTTGTGGATTTTTATGCATTTTTTATGGAATCTTCAACTACAGAAATGAGCCAGGAAATTATGTGACATGCCCCCAAACCAATAACAAAAGTAGGGACTTATTCATGTAACATTTCATTAATTGCAGTGATATGTACATTAAAATTACACAATGCAAGAACATTTCCAACAAGAAAACCCCTTTCTCGTACATACAATGATAGTGTTTAGAATTATAACAATAAACATGAGTGAAATTTTAAATATTTCAAGGTAAGGTACAAATAGTTATTTATTTAAACATCATAATGTAAGCTTCAAATAATTTCATCATAAGTCTAGAAACATTTTCCTTTTCGCAAGACAACATAGATTCAAGTTTCTCATTCAATTAAAATCCAAGGAATGATAATATACCCCATCACACGTTTTCATGGTTATAAAAAGCTATGCATACTCGAACATCATTCCTTCAACTATACATAAGAATCAAGCCACATTTTATCCTTCATTATTTGATTTTGATATACACATAGCATATTCCAAAAGTATGATTTATTTCTCCTCAAGAGGATAGATTTATGATTTAAAGGATAAGGATAGACAATCCCATGCATAAAACAATCCATGCTTTGGTTAGTACAGTAAATCATTGCTCATTCAGGTTATATAATCCTTTGCAATTGATTCTTTCACATAAATTCCTCTCAGCTCATTATTTTTTCTTAATGGGTAGTTTACAAGAATATAAATGATCATAAACTATTATGTTGTAGAATCCAACCCTTTTGTTGGGATATTAGACCATCAAGGAAAATAATATATTTAGGGTTTCCTACAACACTCTTGTTTTCTCTAAAATCTTCCAAGATACCAACCAAGGAAGCCAATAATGGTTGCTTAATCTATCTCTCAACTAGCATATATGTTGGCATTAATCCATTGCTCCATACAACACATGAATTCACAACTTCTATGCTCTTCAATCCATGAAGCATGTTGTTCCTCTTTGTTCTCTTCAATATAGCCAATGTGATCCCAAGACACTAGTTACTTCCATATTTCATTTCTAGAATTGTGAAGCTTCTAAGACATATATTTTGTTGGCACTATTTCTTAAGCCAAAAAGTTACTATTAAACCATAAAAATTAAAAAACAACTTCATGATAACATTTATTCCGCAACAGGAGAACATATAACAACAAAAAAATAACCCACAAAAGAGACACATAAATATCAAATCTCCTTTATTCATGACTGAAAACTTGAACTTGAATACGTCAATGGCTCTCTTTTCATTAAGGGAAAGGGAGCTGCAGAAAAATCACAAGATTTTCCTACTCGTATTACCCAAAACATTACAAAGGAATATAAGATAATTTCGATGAATTATTATGACCTCTTGAACAATCCTATTTACACTAAGACCATGAAGGATGTAATAATTACTTTTACCTGCTTTTACATTAAAATATTACATTAATCCCCCTTTTCATGTAACAAAAAATAACAACCCCTAAAAATCGATCCATAAAATAGGCTAATGATCATTACACTATACATCTAGGCCGCATCACTCCCCCATCACTATCCATTGACTCATCCTCAAGTCAATCAATATTGAAATTGTGTCTACATGCACTTTTCGAACTACTCTAATCCATGTGCTACTCTACTAGTTTCTTCCTTTCATGGGTGCAACCTATGTTTCTATTTTCTATGCTTTCGAACATACTAACTCTTCTCTTGGCATAGCCTACTCATTTGTCCATCGCCTCGACAACTTATTATTTGGTGTGCACTAGTACAAAATGAGGAATTAGCTACTACGTGACTAAAAATTCTAGTCACCACAGGTTTTTCAAGTGATTTACTACTAAATATGAGCAATTTTGATTGACCCAACTATAAACGACTAAAATTAACGACTAAGTTAGTCACCAGTTAACAAATATGACTAGACAATAAGTGACAGAGTTAAAAATGACTAACATAAACGACTAATTTAGTCACGACATAAAAAATGACTAACTAGAAGAATATGAGTTAGTCATTTTTAATTGTGTCATGGAAAATTGCAATTGTGACAATGAAGTGTTACAATTTAGTAAATTTTGTAAATTGTCTACCTTCTATTAGTAATATTGGTGCCATGCACCTCGATCTTCAGAGATCCAACAAAGCAATTGAACGAATTTTCTCTTGACCATCTTTATTCCTACTGCACCATTGAAGCAAACTGTTAAGCGTGTGCCAAAGGAAATTAGGTTTCTACAGTTATGAATTAGGTACTAGAACTAGTACCATATCGATACCTAGAAGCATCATAGCTAGTTGTTGATCCTTCAATGTAAGAGTCCCAAGTCCCATACTGAGGTGTTTTTCTAACTTCAATATAACTATCATGATTTGTGACCATCGAACTAGCTACACCAATCGACGTAGCTTCACCAGGATCAATTCCTTTAAACGTTGTAGCAGTTGATCCAATAATAATTGAACCAATGGAAGCACCAAGAACAATATTTTAACCAATCAAAGACTCAATTATAATTAAACTGGGGTGCTAACCCACAACCAATCTCAGATCCATATGCAGTAAAGGTAGAATCCCTACCCCATCTCAAAGTTTCAGGTAAATATTTCAATTCCTCGATCTCTAACAGTCCTGATCACCTCGTAGAATATGATATGTATAATGCAGTGATGACCTCTCCTTATAACTATCAAGTTAAACCTCCTTTATGCATTATTGGCGAGGTAAATTTTGCATCTAACGTCACCACTCTCCTGATTCACGATGTGCACAACTAGAGACATCCAGTGAGGTCTCTACAACTCCAGATGTTAGTGGATGTGTTTGATGGCATCAAGCCTCTTCTCTAAGTGCAATTTTGTTGTCAACCTGTACACTCAAAATTAGTTCAACTGATTGTCCTCAATGTTGTTGGGCATTTTTCTAGTTATGTGTTGGTAAGTTGAATCCTTTTGGGTTAATAGTCACACTAATCTATGTCGATAAGTTTATTAGGACATGTGTTTCCTCCCAGAAGGTCACATGTTCAAATCTGGAGGGGGGTAGGGTATGTACGCCTATGTAGACTTCAGCAGTTAAATAGTTTCACAGAGGAGGTTCCTTGTCCCACAAATAAGGGGGTCTCATACAACAAAATTGGTGTCTCGCTTGACTGTGATCTTAAAAATAGATTATTATTATTTTTTGAAAATGAGGAAATAACTTCAACACAAATGGAATGGAAGTACACAAAAAATCGCTTTAGCAAAATAGGTCTACCTAATCGAAACCATAGATTATTCTCAAGAGATCAACACCTTAAGTGATTGGGAGATAAGTTTCAGACTCTAAATCATAAGCTACTAGAATGATTAACATAAATTTAAACCTAATTAATTACTAGGAACTTTAAATTCATTATTATTATTTTTATTATCATAGAACAACAATAATTATATTTACACCCCCAAAAAAATTAATGTTTTCGTTTACAAATCCATGAATATTATTATTTTTATTATCATAGAACAACAATAATTCTATTTACACCCCCCAAAAAAATTAATGTTTTAGTTTACAAATCCATGGAAAGGACTTGAGTTCTTGATATCTACTTTGAAATTCATTGAAATAAGATTATACAGGCCACTTAAATTCAGAGAAAACACTCGCTTGGTATGTGAAAGTTCCTCTTTGGAATTAAGCAGGTGTGAAGGAGTGGTGAGCAGCGTTCAAAATTGAACCCTTTCTAGCCCTTCCTAGAAGTGTAAAGTTAAAATTTCCCTTCAAAAAAAAATTAAAATCTAAATTTTACCCTTCTAATTAAGAAGGGCATAATTTATGTCAACATTTCAAAAGAAGGTCAACATTTGAAATTACCCATCCATATAAATTTCTCAAGATATTCAATTTCTTATGCTATAAATTTCAAATCGTCATTCAATATTGGAAATTTGATAAATTATAATAACTCACTCACTCATGTCATGCACTCACTGCTTAGCTGTGCAAGATGACCAGTAATGATTGATCACTATGAGACACTAGCTATCAAGATGTGACTCTGACTCCCAATGGGGTTGCAATATAAAGTGTGGCAATGTGTCAACGACTACAACTATAACAATAGATAGCAACTACTAGTCTACTACTAGGCCCAAAACAAACTCAAAACTTTTTTCCTACTACCGATGTGAACCTCGCTACAAATGTCCACTCTTTTTTAATCAAAATGAAATTCAAAAGGCCAGTTTGATGAGTCCTCCTCTACAAGACTTCATTTCTTGCATGAATATCATGGAATCATGACAACTATAAACAACACTCGATGTCATGCAAATACAAATAATGGCATGTAGATAAGATCACAAACTGTACATAGGTCAATTTATGCAATGCTATAGAGAGGTGTCATTGGGCACACGATATGGAGAAACAATGAGTTAGAAAAAAACATTTGGACCAAAGCACCTGCACAATGGTTATTAATAAAATTAAAAAAAAAATTGTTGACTCAAGAATAGTCTTTCAATTTTATGGGTGGCATGATCATGATGTAATCTCCCTCCATCCTTTTATACATTTGTGGTTTCTCAGAACAATTGTACTCAATGGTCACCACCAAAATACATATTAAAATTACCTATGTTTACATCCTCTTCTCTATAATCCTCATCTCAAAGTCATAACTAAGGATTATTATGCATGCACATCCTCGCATTATAATATCATATAGGTCAAGGTGCAAAGACAACCATAAAAAATCAAATGTGTCAAGATGCAAAGAGTAAGAGACAACTATAAGTAAGTATTATTTTAAATTTAATATATAAGAATTTAATTGACACTATCAACTGGGATTTGACACGTTGGATTGTTGTGATATTCTTATCACTCCTTACGAATGTGATTGCAATGAATTCTTTGAAGGTGAAGTCTATAATTTTAGGTCTTCTTCCTAATTATCATGCCTTTTGGTAAGACAAAAAGGAAGGTAGAGTCCTGCAACAACATGGAAAACAGTTTCGACATAGAGGTATACACATTAATTGTTTTCATTAAATAACTTAAATTTCCTACCTGTGACTATCAATTCACTGAATCGTGGACTGGTACAAAACATAGCAAATTTGAGAGCCATGAGCCCTTAAATACTCACACCTAGAACTTTCTCAAATCTAGCCATTAGTAAACTTCTTTTGGTATTTTGGTTCAATTTAAAAGATTGTTGAGGCTCAGACATGCAATGTGTTGCAAGGCTTCAGTTGACTTAGTATTGATTCCATTGCTCCTCCATCCCGTACATGTATGCTTTCATGACAAGTGTTGAACAACATAATTTGATGCCCCAACCTTGGTTATGCTAGCGTTGCTAACTTGCTTGGTATCTAGGATTTGTTTTTTCAATGTTTTATGAGTTGTGTATTATTTTTTCTTAGGTGCCCAATCCCCTTGATTCTTACATCTCTCAAGTTTGGATTGTTTCCCTCTCTCTGGTTTAAATTAAGTTTTTGGTTATATATATATATATATATATATACACACACACACACAATATAGCCTCGTTTTGCTTAGTGACTTCATTTTGTATATAGTTAATAGTAAGTAATTCTCTCCTGTTTCTAGTTATTCTTTAAGACTATATTTAGTTACGATGTCTTGCAATATGCATAAAGTCGAGCGGATGCCCCAATATGGTTATCACATATTCTAAGTAGTTTTTTTTATAATGAAGTGTGCTCCAACTCGAAAAATTACAATAAAATAATACAATAAACTAGTTGTTATGTTAGTAAACTATAAAATTTATGATATATATATGACAAATTAATGTGTTCAAAATAAGTTTGATTAAAAATATATCATTTTTTCATGTGCTCCTATAATAAATAACCTTCCAATTGAAATTAAGATGCCCCCTTTAAATTTGATCATTGGTGGCGAGCGACAATGAATTCAAAGGTCAAGTCAAAGCAGCAGGATTCTTCATGACATGTTTACAAATCTGGAGCTGCAGGCTATGGAGGGTAAGCATCCGCAATTAATCCCAATAACTCTGGCTAGGTGTGGATTTATTAAACGTATATCACAAGAATTTACTCAATTACTCAATTACATTCTCCAATTTGTCACACAGAGATCTCCGGATCGAAAAGCATTTGCTTTTTTTCTCTTGCGACTGGATACTGTCAAATCCAATGCTATCGGTGGACCGTAACCATTTTTGGAGGAATTGGGTATCCAGCGTCCTAGGGAGCCAAGTTTTCCATCTTTTAGTTTAGCATTTAGAACTGATTCTCACCATTAACATCAATTTGGAATGTCCAGTTTATTTTTATTATTATCTCGATTGGAAACATTTCGAGGATTTGCACTGCATGACACTGACTTTGTGCCAAGTCAAACAAGTAACTATTCTGGTGAAATTGTACAAAACTTGCTCTCGGCCCTAATACGTATTCCTTTGAAATTAATACTATTTAGGTGGAACATTTCATAGTAAGAATGAAACCCTACTGGATTGCTTAATATTTTACTAACCTCATCCATGAACCAAGGTCCCATGGGCTGATTGGTCAAATTGTTTGGACCCCAATGCACATCAAAAAGGCCTAAACTAAATGACAACATAAACAACCGATTATACAATGAAACGAGAACTTTATACTAAGAACGAGAACTCTAGCCATAAAAATGATGATTTTTGCATAAAAAACACAAAAAACACCCTCCAAATAGAAAAGTGTTCATACCAGTATACACGTTTTTTTTTTTTGGGGGGGGGGGGGTAAAAAATAGAGCCATGGCCTAAACATGCCATACTATTTTTTACAAAAACTTTGAAATCAACCCCTAAATTGGAAAAAGATTTTTTTGTTCAAGGGATAAATTACAACTTTTTTGAAACTTGCATATTAAACAAAAACAAATATTTCATAAATAATTTCAGCACTCTAACCATTAAAA
This sequence comes from Pseudotsuga menziesii, assembly GCA_001517045.1. Classification (NCBI taxonomy): domain Eukaryota; kingdom Viridiplantae; phylum Streptophyta; class Pinopsida; order Pinales; family Pinaceae; genus Pseudotsuga; species Pseudotsuga menziesii. Next base: position 133,117 of record LPNX010475443.1, read on the forward strand.
TCAAACAAATTATGATGTGATTCATAATGAAGTCATATATTATACCTTACAAGAACAAATTATTCATATAAATTATCAAAAACTCATTTATAGTTTCAATTACAAACATCATACTGATAAAAAACATCTAAAATGTTTCATGTGAAATTATTTAGACTCATCTATGGGTCTGACACCCCATCATAATCTATATTTTTGTGTAGATGAGAAATTGGATATAATAAAAAAAAATTAAACCCCTGACCCCATTACATTACATTAAAAATAAAAATTAAACACCCCCATTCCTAACCCTTAAACCCCCAACAACACTACATTTGCAAAATTTAAAACACCCCCCTCTAATCCTCTAAATCCCCCAACAACATTATATTTTAAAAATGACATAATATATTGATATAATGTAATGTATAATATAATATAATGACAATATTTAAAAAAATAACATAATATGTTGATATAATATAATGTAATGGCATAAGTTCCTTGGATTGTAATGGCATAATGCCATGACATAATGTGCCTTGGACGAATGCTATTTCAACAACTTATTCTGCATAGAAGAGGTTGTTCTATTTCAGGATGAGCAAACTATGACAGAAACCTCATTATATTTAAAAAATGACATAATATATTATATAATATAATGCAATGACCATATTTTAAAAAATGACATAATATGTTGATATAATGTAATGACATAATGTGCCATGGATTGTAATGACATAATGCCATAATGAAATGTAAAAAAATGACATAATATATTATATAATGTAATGTAATGACCATATTTTAAAAAATGACATAATATGTTGATATAATATAATGTAATGACATAATGTGCCTTGGATTGTAATGACATAATGCCATAATGAAATGACATATTGTGCCTTGGAAGAATGCTATTTCAACACCTTATTCTGCATACAAGAGGTTGTTCTATTTCACAATGAGCACACTCTGACAGAAAACTCATTATACTTAAAATAAATAAATAAAAGACAAAATATATTGATATAATATAATTTAATGACAATATTTAAAAAAAATTGGCATGATATAATATAATGTATTAATATAATGTAATGGACTAATGTGCCTTGGATTGACATGACATAATGTAATGTCATAATGTGCCTTGGACGAATGCTATTTCAACAGCTTATTTTGCATACAAGAGGTTGTTCTATTTCACGATGAGCACACTATGAAAAAAACCTCGAATGCGTGTTTAGGAGGATTTGGAAAGGGAAATTAAAACAAGATCACAAAGTCCACAAGACCACTGACATTAGATTTTTGTTTCTTGTATTAGTATTATATTCTTGAAATAATGTAATGAATTTTCTATATATCACAAAGTCCACAATATCACTCTCATTATATTTTTGTTTATGGTTTTCATAGTATATTCTTGGAATTAAGTAATGAATTTCCCCGAAGTTAAAGCATGACGAAAACGGTTAATTATGTAATGAATTTCCCCGGAGTTGGAGCATGACGAGAACAGTTAATGGAAATCAATCATAAGTATTGGTTGACGATAGCAACTAAAGGCAATAAATCATAACTATTGTTTGCATTGAATCATATCACAGATTTTTGCTGAATCATTGAGCAAGCTTATCTTTAAATCCTATCTTGCAGTTTCATTTGTATACGTCCTTCTAATCTTGTCCTTCTAATATTCCAATGGCTTCTTCTTCCAAGTCTGCGTCCATTTCTTATACTTCTTATCCCCAGTACGACGTTTTCATCAAAAATCTAGGACATCTTCGATATTATTTTGAATGCGATGCATAAGCTTCAAGCTTCTACAACATAGGTTAATCTAGATGTTCTGGTGGATTACAGATTAAGCATTAATGTTTATTTAACTACCTTCTACTTTTTTATATTATTTTGAATACAATATCCAAGCTTCTGCAACGTAAGGTTAATCCAGATGTTCTGCTGCATTACAAATTAAGAATTAGAGTTTCTTAGTTAAACAAAAACACAGAACATCACAATTTCATTTAACGAAGAAACATACTAAATAGGGCAATATTGTTTAACTAAGAAACTCTAATTCTTAATTTGTAATGCACCAGAACATTTGTATTAACCATATGGGCGTCAGTTGGAGTGGTACTATGAAAAGCATCCCCATGAGCACTAATTGAACCAAAAGAACTAGGCCAAGCATCCCCGGCAAAGGTAGCACAACCAGCTTCATTCCCAACATCCCCAGGACAAGCAGCAAAAGCAGCAGTCCCACTGCAATGGGACTAATAAGGAGGGGCTTATAATACCTTAAGGACCTTAAGGAAGTCCAGAGGAAAATTGGAGAGTGAAAAGGCCCCATGAGGCCCCGTGATGAATAAGTAAGAGAGTATGTTACTAATAAAGAAGTATGGCTTAATAGCTCTTCATTGAGGCGGGGGAGCCACTACCGAGGAAAGACTAATGAACTCAGAAGTTGGAGGGACTCAACTTGTCTTGGCTACCGGGCTCGGCTTAAGCTCCTGGGATTGGATACCAGAATGGAATACCAGGATGGCTGGGCCACTGGGATGTAGGGATATAGTCATAACCAATAAACGGATGTATGAGCAATGTAAGGTGCATCCAATAGAGAGAGGAATATGGTCTACTTTCTGGTTTCTTATGCTGCGGGATCCGAGCATAGGGTAGGGAGGGGGACAGAGTAGCAGCAGGACAACAGGCGGTATGTGTAGAAGGTCACACTAGTTGACATTTACATTATACTTACACTAGGGTAAGCTGTCCACTGGAAATTACTTAATGGGGTCGGTTATAGAGAGGGGAGACCAAGCAATATCTCCTGGGCGGATGCACCCTTATTGATCTATTCCTTGCAAGGGCCTATTTGCTTATTCCAATGTTAGATCAAAGGGTGAAATCAAAATCCATCAGTAGCCATGAAAAGAGGGAGAAAGGTTTGAGGGGGCACCCATTCAGATGCAGCTACTCTACGCCACCTTCTCACTTGTTAAATTCCCAAACCTCTTCTCGATACTCTTCATGCAGGCAAGGTAGTATAATCAATTGGAGAGTGTTCTACTCCTTCTTGATGAGAACTCACTTTGCCGTCATCATAAGTATAGAAACTACAAGTTGGGAGGGTTCCATGGATTTTTGCCATGAAAAGAGCTTAGCCTTCAGCCCCTATTTCGCTCTCCCTCTGAGAGTGTTTGTTTTGCACAAAGACTTAGGTGGCTTTCAGAGCAAGGAAGAGATAATGTTCCTAGCCTAGTAGCCCATTGACGGGGAGGAATCCTTCACCGATTAGGGTCAGGAGTTTTCGAAATGAGAAGTCAGAGGATAGGTTGACTCAGCTGGCTGATGAACTCCTGTGGTTGCTGCCAAGAGGTATCCCATGGGATAAATAACCAACAAGATATATGCTTGCCACGATGCCCTTTCATAGCCACTTTTGGGGCTCCACCGGCAATCTCTTTCGAGCAAGAAAGTCACAGGGTATAGATATTAACGAATAAAGAAGTCCTGGGAGGATATACCAGCTTGAAACTCAGCCAATTGACTCGTCCGAGTTCCTGTCAAGAGAGGGAACTAAGAAATCAAGCATAGCAGTGTGCGATGCTCTATCAACACCTTGTACAGAGAAGTTCTCCTCTACCTTGTGCCGCCCAACGGAGTCTGTCTGGCAGTTCTCCAATTGCTTTGTCCTCAAAATCTACCCGATGGGAAAGTGAGGGTTTCAGTGTCGATGAGAGACCTGTGAAAGAAGAGCACTTTCGGATGAATCGCATGGGGCTTAGAAGTTCACTGATGATATGGATTCCTTCATCCCATCAGGAGATGGCAAAAGGAAATTGACAACTTTCTATACGACGGCAGGAGGGAGGCGGGAGCGGAGCTCCGCTCCCACCTCCCTCCGAAATGAGAAGTCAGAGGATAGGTTGACTCAGCAGGCTGATGAACTCCTGTGGTTGCTACCAGGAGGTATCCCATGGGATAAATAACAAACAAGATATCTGCTTGCCACACTGCCCTTTCATAGCCACTTTTGGGGCTCCACTAGCAATCTCTTTCAAGCAAGAAAGTCATGGGGTATAGATATTGACGAATAAAGAAGTTTCGGGAGGATATACCAGCTCGAAACTCAACCAATTGACTCATCCAAGTTCCTGTCAGGAGAGGGAACTAAGAAATCAAGTATAGCAGTGTGTGACGCTCTATCAACACCTTTTATAGAGCGGTTCTCTTCTACCTTGTGCTGCCCAGCGAAGTCTGTCTGGCAGTTCTCCAATTGCTTTGTCCTCAAAATCTACCCGATGGGAAAGTGAGGGTTTCAGTGTCGATGAGAGACCTGTGAAAGAAGAGCGCTTTCGGATGAACCGCATGGGGCTTAGAATTTCACTGATGATATGGATTCCTTCGTCCCATCAGGAGATGGAAAAAGGAAATCGACAACTTGCTATGCGGTGGCAGGAGGGAGGCGGGAGCAGAGCTCCACTCCCTTGGCCACCAAAGAGCCGCCCCTCAATGGTGGTGCGATTCTGAGAATCGTGCCACCATTGAGGGGCGACTCTTTGGTGGCCAAGGGAGCGGAGCTCGGCTCCCACCTCCCTCTGAAATGAAAAGTCAGAGGATAGGTTGACTCAGCTGGTTGATGAACTCCTGTGGTTGCTTCCAGGAGGTATCCCATGGGATAAATAACCAACAAGATATCTGCTTTCCATGCTGCCCTTTCATAGCCACTTTTGGGGCTCCACTAGCAATCTCTTTCGAGCAAGAAAGTCACGGGGTATAGATATTGACGAATAAAGAAGTCCCGGGAGGATATACCAGCTTGAAACTCAGCCAATTGACTCATCTGAGTTCCTGTCAGGAGAGGGAACTAAGCAATCAAGTATAGCAGTGTGTGACGCTCTAGGAACACCTTGTACAGAGCGGTTCTCCTCTACCTTGTGCTGCCCAACGGAGTCGATCTTGGTCCATGTGGTCCCTAGTGAACTATACCCAACTAAATGTTACTTTTTATTACAATAGTTACTATGAGCACACACCCATTATTATTTTAGAGAGTGAAGGATTTAGAAGGATTACATCTATGCACTTTAAAACGTTTTTTAAGAGTCAAAAGAGTTAAGGAAAGTTCAATATCTTTATGAATTTAATTTCTTAATGTTTGATACATAGTGGACTAATTCCATGTTGGACTCTGTAAAACTAATTTAGAGTGAAAGTATCTTCATGAGTTTAATTTTTCTATATTTGCTAGATTTTTAGTTTGATTTCTCAATGGTTGATACATAATGGATGAATTCCATGTTTATTAGGGTTGATAAATAGGTATGACTATTCAAGGGACCCATGAGAAGCACTTCTGATTTTTTCAAGCCTAAGTACCCTTTTTTTTCTAGGAGATGGTGGTCAATAGGTCATTATAATTTTCTTTTTTTCGGTGGGGTCTTTTTTTGGTGGCCAAAGGAGCGGCGCTCCTTTACGACGGCAGAGGAGGTAGAAGGAGGTTTTCTTTGGAATAAAAGATATACATGCGATCAATCTCAATGAATTTTTCCAACTGGATGAATACATACAGAAATATTATCTGCTAACTAGATGGAGAACCCTACATGATGCCGGATTCCTTTCTTTACCCAAATGAAAAATTCTACTGGGAGCACAGCTTCCTTTTTACTATCATTCCCGGGTGTCTAAGTACTCCTTGCGAGCGAAATCTCCAAGAAGCATTGAACCGCTTTGTAAGCGGGCTCTTATTTCCCTTGCCCATTTCAATTCTTTATCTGAGCATGGCCTGGGGAAAATTACAATTCCATTACTGTATTCATTTGACCAGCTTCATTAAATATTGAAATAAGATTGAAAACTTGCAAATTCATGAAAATCCCCTTGTCTATGAAAAATATGATATGATTCTTGAGAATTATTTTGGGGAAGAAGATGATATGTCTCATACGTAACCTTTGGGTGCTTTTGTTTTTTCTACACACCAGCAGCCAGAATTTCGACCAGGTGGTTTTAGTTTCATGTAGAAATAGGGTGCATTCATTGAGGTTTCAACATGTGCTTTTCCAAATTTGATGCTATCATAGGCTTCAAGGTTTTAGGGATTCGAATAACCTTTTCAAGGTTTTAGAGATTCGTAATTCCTTTATAAAATTATGATCATTTTTGTTATATTATTTAAATAATGCTATTTCAAAATCTGAAGCAATGGATATAACTTTAGAATTAGTTAAAATGATTTAAATCTGTTGTTTTTTTATTAAAATGTGAGAACAAATAATTTGCAATTATGAAATATTTTCCAATTAACTGAGTCAAAGATCATACACACATAAATAAATAATGTCCGCATGGAACGTTCCAAAATTTTTGTTTGGTAGTTATTTGAGGAAAAATAGTAACAGATGTTGAGAGAACGTTTTCAAAGTGGAAAGGTTATGTCAAAGTAAAATGACATAATGTTTAAATGAACATTGGATATTTAAATGTTTGATATTTGGACATTGAATATTATATCATGTAAATTATTCGATTGTTATCATGTTTATGGTTTATTTTCTATATTTTTATAATAGTAATTTCAGTTTATTAAATAATATTCATTCATAATTATTTTTTTATTAGACTCCAAAATATTGTATATCTTAGTATTGTATTTTTTTTTTCAGGAATAGAATTGTATCTTTATTAATATGATATATTATACTTTGTTCAAGATTTAACACCATTTAATCTCATCCTCCGTGAGAAGTTTAGTAATATCATTGAATCACAAAATAATAATATTGATTTGTTTCCATTTAAAAAGTGATATTTTATTTTTAAGCAGAGTAAAATTGAAATACATCATTGCATTCCACAAATGAATGTTATACTAAGTAATCACTTTCTTTTTAGTGTAACTTTCTATCTTTACATCAGTTAAAATTAAAATTTTCAGCTTTTTTTTTTGTTTTATTACAAAAGACAATATTGCTCATAAATATCTTATAGTAAAAATAATATGCATTTACTTAATTGCATTGAAGAGGCCTATACTACAACCTAGTAGGGGAGAGATGTGCAAATCCTTCCTTGCCCATCCTAGAGTTAACAAGTGTACTTTCAATTTTTTTATATTAAAAATAACATGTAGACTCAAATTAAATTTAAATTATTTAGAAATGCATATATATATATATATATATATATATATAAACTAAAACCATAAACATTGCATGACACACTTCCTTGACATATCCACTTTAAAAAAGGGGCTTGCACCTCTAGAGATTTGATCCCTTTCGGTGCTTGTAGATCCCCTTTTAGATGGATGAATCTATGCCAGTTTTAATATAATGTATTTTGGGGTGTAGTTAGGTAGGGTAATTGTTTTTTAAATTCTGTTTAATATAATGATTTTTCGGGGGTTAATTTTTTTTTTTAAATGTAATGACGGGGGAGGGTTTAGGGAATTAGGAGGTTCATATACAATTTGATATATTACATATGTAAACATATTTCAAGTTTTCTTGTTTTTTTATTATTCATTATTTTTTTTAAAGTATGCTTCTTTATGCTATCTGTCTTAACTATTTTTTTGTTTTTAGTGATTAGGTACAAGAATAGCATTCTCCTTACAAAAAGGAAGAAATTTCATATCCATTGATAATATCCACTACATGCAATTACATCAAGCAAAGAATTAATTCTATTCAAGTTCTTTCAACGAATTGCAAGAAGTCAAAGGAGAGTTTAGTGAAACACTTGTGGCGAAGATGTCTAAAGAGCCTCAACCACCATTGAGAGGGGTGTTTGGAAATGATCACTTTGGGCATCTTGCAGACATAGAAGACCAAATGGAAGAGGACATTGATGTCCCTCAGGAAAGCTAAGCTCCAGAAAATCCCAATTTCGATGAAGAATTTTGCCTCCATGATATTGTTTATTATTTTAATGTCTTGAAGAAAATGTTACATTTGACAACTTTTTGATAAGATATATTCATACTATTTTGAATTTCAGACTTTATTTTAGAAATAAAATTTCTATATATAATGTTTTTAATATGTTATTTACAAATATATGGCACAATTTTTCTTGAATTTATGTGAATCATAACATTTTGGAATATAGTATGAAATAATATCATTTTTATACAAAACATCTATGAAAATCCATTGAAAATGGTTGTAAATGTCTTTATTTTCCAGAATTTGTTGGAATTTTGTTAATAAAAAAGGCTTAATTTTCCTATAAAAATGTCTTATTTTAAAGAAAAAATTGCAAAATGTATATGTTTTTCAATATACTTGCTTCTAAACGGATGTTATTTTGTTAAATGTCTAAAAAACACACTTGAAAATAAAAAATAATAATATTTTATGACAAAGATGATTCAAAGGCCCAAAAAAATGCCCTAAAATGAAAATGTGTGATATTGGAATCAACCCTTTTTTAAATGGAGGTAAAAATAGCTACTAAAATTAGGAGAGAGAAAAACGAGAACTGTGTTGAGTTCTCGTTTCATAGTATAAGTGGTTAAACTCGAAAGCACTTCCAGAAGCACACCTTGACTGGCTGCACCACATAGAGTGGGTGCCAGGGTTGAGGGGTAGCTATTCAGCAAAAATTGCTCGAGACATACAGCTGGCTTCATCCCTTCAATACTCCTCTGTAAGGGTGGGGCATACCACTACGAGAATGGAGACCTGGTGGACACTTGGCACTCTGTCATCCACACCAATGAACCAACACGCCCTGTTGGAAAATACCTATATTTTAAGTTTGCCCTGTTTATTTGGATGTTGATGGAATGGATCTCGCAGTGAAATATGGAGATTTATTCCACAAGAAGTACTGTTGTTGATGTATGACACAATTAATATTTTCATAAGAAATAAGGTTGATCACCCTCAGTACAGGTGACATAGCTGCAACTTGATGCTTTTCCAAATCACCACCCTGCTTTTGATTTGATAGCCATAACTGTTTTGGAAGAAAATCACGTGCATGGGTGTACACACACAAAATCTAATATGTGCATTGTTTCTTGGCATTGTTGATTTTGATATGTACATGGAGAAGTAGAAACAATACATGGGAATAACCCTTGAAAAACAACTTATTTAAGTAACAAACACCAAGATCATAGGCTGTATAAAACTACATTACCTTTTACAATCAAAACAAAGAGCAGACTAATAGTTATGCCGAGTCTCTAACCTTCCTTGAACAAGATGAAAAGGCTTCAAAGCTCCTTGTGGAGGCAGGGTGCTTTCCATGACACACCCCTTACCTACTTGGAAGGAGTACTGCAATTTGATTTTCTGGGCCAGACTTCATTGTGAAAATATTAACATTTATATGCTGGAATTCTGACATACAGAAGTCCCAAAGTATCTAGTTCTCATTTTGTAGCCATTCTGCTTCAGCTTCTTTGAGCCTATCAACCATTTCCTCATCTTTTTCTTCTCCTCTTCACAGGTCTGGAACTTGCTAGGACACTACCTTGGATTAAAGCCTGCAATTTATGGTGCATATTCATCTGTACATCTGCATGCCTACAAGTGGATACCCAGGCCTTCAAAGGAAACCCAAACTTCTCTTTTAAGCACCAAGGTCAAGACATACAATATTCCTAGATAACAACATACCTAGGTTTTCAATGTAGATGCTCTAATGTTTCTCTACATTCTTCTTTCAGTGATTCATGATGTCAATGTAGATGCTCTAGTTTGATTATTCATTAAACTAATTAATTTCCTTAGGTGTCATCGTGATTCATGATGTATGTCACATGTAGGAATGAACAGAGATGATTAGTCATCAATTTCTATACTGATTTTGGTTACTGTCAATGTTTTAAACTATATGCTATGCAAATGCTGATTTCTGATTTTGACCTTTTTGTGTTTTGGTGTAGGGAAATCAAGCAATAGTGGAGATTCAACTTGCAGATTACATATACCCTGCATTTGACCAGGTAAATTATTCATTTGTGTATGTACATTTGGATTACTAAATTTGGCACACAAAAAAAGAGT